>PVKA01032775.1:0-24960 GCA_004027165.1 Ctenomys sociabilis
TTGTAGTGATCCTCCTGATTTCTCTCTCCCTAGTGCTGGGATTACAGGCGTTCGCCTCCACGCCTGGACTCCACCTCCGGCTCAGCGCGCCCGGGGGTGGGGCTGGCACGGCATGCGGTACTAGTGATCGAACTCTGGCTCCTTTGCTTACCTAAGCAAGCGCTTAGTCTGCTGAATTATACCACCGGCCTTTTCTTTAAAAAACAAAAACAAACAAACCAACAAAACAGTTCGGTTTGCTTCAATGCTAGATAAAAAGCACAAGCCAAAGATTAGTGACAAAGAAATCAACTTTCTTATTATTAAGAGAGTGAAAACAGATACAAGATCATTCACACTATTTTAATGTATGCTATAAAAATGCACAGCTATAACAAACAACCCTCTATGATACATAAATACACACTAATGCATTAAATGTGATGTTTTTCCCTTAATGGAAATTTTGAGGTGGGTTTTTTTTTTATTTTATATTCATTTAGATTTTTTGTTATCACTATATAAAAATAACCTAATCTATAATTTTATAAAAATTTAATTCTATAAAGAGTTTTGACTCCTTTGAAGTAAAAATCTTCCTTTACTTAAAACTTTCAGAAAAAAACAGATATCAAAGAATATGTGACCAGAAATGCAGTAACAAAGAAACAAGGCCTGTGTCTGAGTTAAAACAACACAAATCTTAAACATAAGTGTTTATAAACTTACAATAAAGTACCAGGGCTGGCGAGATAGCTCAGGGGACTAAGCGCCTACTTAGGCAAGCACTGGGACTGGGGTTAGATCCCCATACTACATGCCGTGCTGGCCCTGCTCACTGGGCACCGCTGAACAGGGGATGGAGTTTGGGTGTGGTGGCACACTCCTGTAATTCCGGATGCTGGGGAGTCTAAAAACAAGAGGATCACTGTGAGTCTGAACTCCATAGCGAGATTCTGTACCAAAATAAATAGATAAATAAATAAATAAAGTATTATGTAGTTCTGACTACCTGTGGATATGAAAATGAATAATCAGAATGTGCAGAGAGTGCTAAGTCCATCAAAAGCTTGGAAACTTATTTCTCCTGACTTCAATCTTCTTTCCCTCAGTAATGGAGGCGATTCTTCAGATCTCCCTTGATCTCAGTGGGGGGTTTCGGACTGGGCCTCACTTAGTTATCAAATACCTTATGCTGTTCAGATAAAAGGGCTATGCATGCCAAATACTAATAAGCATTATAATTAAAGTGATTTCTAGCACCAAGGTGTTCGCTAGCATCAAAAACTAGAAAATAAGCAATTTGAATATGAAACTACCAGGAACGTTTTGTTTGGGAAGTAGATTAGGAAGGTTGACAGAAAGGCATTGGTTTGAATACCAATTCCAATTCTTTTTTTAATTGTGAAAGACTTTAGGCAATGACTCAATGCAAGAGAAGGAGTTAGGATGGTAATTTAGAGTATTATTGATCCAAGGAAATGGAATTAAATGACAAAATTCTATTCCAGGTAGAGGACAATGTAATTAAATTGATTTCTATGGAGACACATAACAAGATGGATTTTAGTGAAGATCATTATTGGCAGGTTATAGTTGGAAAAGAGACAACTGAATTAGTATTTTCCTCAATTATTACTATTTCCTGGTATACCAATGTGTTTTTTAAAGATGGTGCCTTTATTTTAATGTCTTTCATTTATTTTCCTCACAGCTTTAAAAATAATTACACTAATGATTTTCATTAACATTATCTAAAAATAATGTGTTAATTGCCTTAAAACCATCCCTATGTATTTTCTTAGGGTGGGATGGAATTTAAATGACCGTTATTTGTTGTTTTAAGAAAATGTTACCTTCCCCTTATTTGAAAATAAGGCAAAGGGCTTATTCTGATTGATCCCAAGGGCCAGGGAGTAAGCTCAACAGCATCTGTCTATTTGATCCTAGGTTGTTGTTCCTGAACTGATTCACATCTTAAATTCACATGTAAAGATTAATAGTAATATAGGAGAGTGTTTTCATAATGAGTAGAACTTAACTCATCAGATTAAAGCTTTTGCAAGCAGGCATAGGGGGCAGAGGTTCAATCCCTGGGCCTGCCTTCTTGGCCTCACCCCTAGGGCACGCTGAAACAGCAATTGAGACTGGGTGTGATGGCACATGCCTGTAATCTTAGCTCTTGGGAGGCTATACACAGGCAGGTGGATCACTGCGAGCATGATCTCGTAGTGAGACCCTGAACACTCTGTAGACCCTTCCCCCCTAAAAAATAACCATGATGAATGGAACTGATGAACATTTAAAGAAAGGCTATGGCCGGTAAGTAATGGGCAAGAGAATAGTATGATTTGGGGGAATATAATTTTCTAGAAAATTATCAGTGAGATAAATTCTTTGGGGAGGAGACAGCAGGAATCAAACTCAAGACCTTGTGTCTGTCAGGCAGGTTCTTGTACCCCTGAGCTACATGCATGGCCTCAGTGAAATGAATTCTGCTTTAACATGAGCAATAACTTATTCTTAATCTTTCTCACATGTGTTTTCTGGAGCTAGGTTCTTAAGATCACTGTTTTTATTGTGCTGCAATGCAGAAGCATGTTAGGCCTCAGATATTTGAAGAAGGACCAGGACTCTTACGCAGATCTGGGCTTACAACTGCACTGCTCATACTTGAATGTGTGTAGGAACAGTTTGGGCAGCCTGTCTGCTTCATTAAAGCCTTAAGATGCTGCATTTCCAGCCCCGTCCTGGCTGAGATCGACACTTTTCATTCGCAAGCCACACTTGGGGTGACCAAGAACATACTGAGTGAAGCAAAGCTATCTGGGTTGCTCAGGATTATTATTATGTCTGAAAACATAGCAGTGTAACAGCAAAATCTAGTGACTCTAGGAAGAAGTCATGAACAGTCTGGGGACATAGGACAGGTCTTGTAAAGCCCAAACTGTGATCGATCACCTTAAGAGTTAGACCAATTATATTTTTTTACTATTTTTAAAAAGTTGTGACTCATTGAACTTTGAAAATACATTTAAAAATCTAGGTTACTGGCAGAAACAAATACAGTCCAAACGCTTTACAGGAGCAGATGATTTTTGTTGCAGAATCTATGGTATTATGTGTGTGAAGATCTGAGGCCTGTGCTCTGCACCTGCCAGGTGTACCTAGGGATGCTAGGCGTAATGGCAATCTTTACTCCTTCTGCAAATGGCAGCAAAGCAGGGTGAACTTTAACAGTATGTAATTAAGTTCATATTTTAAAAGCAAGCTCTTCAGTGTTTAAAATATGGTATGGAAATCAGTCCTTACTGTAAAACATTGGTTAATAGGTTGTGAAAAAGTTATTGAAGGCATTTTTTTTTGGCAGAACTGGGGATTGAACTCAGGTCCTTGTGCTTGCCAGGCAAGTGCTTATTCTACTGAGCCATCTCCCTGGCTCCAGGCATTTTAAAGATGTTCTTTAATGTACATAAATAAAATGGAGTGAAGATATGATATTCTGGATACCAGTAGTCAAGTGTTACTATAAATATGTGTGAAATGGCTGTTTTTAAGTCAATGAGAAAAATATATCACTTACAAAGACATTTACAAGCAACTTAGAGAACTGTTAAAATACCAACTTGTTTCATAATTTTTGATAAATTCTTTAACTTCTATTTGTCTTAATTTTCTCATGTATGAGGTAAAAGTCATTATTCTTGTCTCTACAAGCTGTTCTTGTTTTTTTAAAAAAATTTTTGATATTATTTATTATTATTATTATTATTATTATTATTCTATGTGTTTGGTACAGAGTCTCACTGCACAGCTCAGACTCATAGTGATCTTTCTGTTTTCAGCCTCCCCACTGCTGGGATTAAAGGTATGCTCCACTACTCCTGGTGACCACGGCCAGCTCAGCATGTGGTTCTGGGGATAGCAACCTGGTGTTTGCCTAAGCAGGTGCTAAGTCCATGGAGCTATCTTGTTGGCCCAGTTTTTAAAATGTATTTGATAGGGGTCTCATTTTACAGCTTTGACTTGTAGCAATCCTCCTGTTTCAGCCTAAGTGGAGTGGGAATTACCAGGCACACACCACCACACTTGGTCTCATTCTAGCTATTAACATATATAAAAGAACATTTTGACTCATGCTTGGCAAGGTAAATTCTTAGCAATGTCACTGTTGCAGTATATTTGGGCTACAATTGCACCACATCGTGAGATGGCATTCTGGATCATAAACAGCAAAAACTTATTTTCCACAGTTCTGAAATTTGGGAATACCAAGGTCAAGGGATCACCAGGTTCACGGTCTGATGAACGCACACTTCCTGGTTCACAGATGGCAACTGGATCTGTCCTCAGGTGATGGGATCTCTTTTGAAAAGAGCACTGATGTGATCCACGAGGGTGTCACATGTTGCCTAATCATCCTGCAAATGTGAGAACTATCAACATCGTTGCCTGGGGTGTTAGGATATCAACATAGCAATTTTGAAAGCATATAATTTCAGATAGTAATATTGAGCTTTTGTTAGTCATAGATTTAGTTCAAAATATCACTGTGAATGGTCAGTATTTTTACATGATATTTCAAGATTTCTTTAGGGACAATTTTTAAGTCCTTTAAAAACAATGTGTTCAAATGTGCAATTATTGGACTCAACATAGTGCTGTATATTTTCTGCCTGTTGACCATGACCTCCTCTCTGCAAAAAAATAAATAGGTAAGGAAACACTTGAGTAAGCAAAGGCAAATACTCTGGAGCAAATCAGTAAAAGAAATCATCATTTTGACCAAAACAACATAATCTCAAACTAAGGAGTTTTGGTCAGGGTATTGACATTGAGTATGATAAGACAAAGTGAATGGCATATTTTGCAGGATACTAATCAGCTTTTCTTCTGGATGGTTAACAACCTAAGATCACAAGTCAGAGTTGGAGAAATAGAAGAGCCACAAGGCCAGCCAACATTTTGGCCCTAGCCTTTCAAGGTCAGTGAAGACTCAGGACATAGGAGAACCTGTACTGCAACATCATGAAACTCAGTTGAGCTCCAAATTTTCCGAACAAGGAGATTATGGAGCGACAGAGGAAGGTGATTGAAGTTCTATAGTGTGCCTGGGGAGAATCACATGGAGAGAAAACTTTCTCTCAGGCTCTCACAGAGAGCAAACTGGTCAAGCATTGGCCGTGACTCATCCACATGGATGACACAGGCAAAGGATCTACAGAATAATGTACAGGACTACAAGATAAACCTCGAGGGGACTTCACTGACCACATAAGAAACATAAAGTACATGTGTTGGTATATAAGTCTTGCTCTATCTAGGTCTTAACCATCCAGCAGAAAAGTATAAAAATGAAGTATACATCGTGGGGCCATAATATTAAGCTGAGCTGTAAATGGCAATGGTCGACAACTTCTTTGAATAACTCACTATTATTATGGAACGCTGGACTGTGTTGGATTGTGCTGTCAAGTTCAAGCACCTAAGTTAGTTGAATGACAATGGAGTGCCCACCTTTGACAGGTGTAGACAAAGGAAGGGGTATAGAAAGAAAAAATCATGATGTGTGTGTATTGACATTAATTGACAGGTAGAAAACTAACTGCAACTGCATAAAGATCATATCATAATAGTTTGAAATTAATGACAAATGGCAGAAAGATGCTTTAAATGAATGATAAAAAGAAAACCTGGATGGGGAGATGGCTCAATGGAATAAGTGCTTCCCTGGCAAGTGCAAGGGCCTGAATTCAATCCCTGGTTCTACCAAAAAAAAAAAAAAAAAAAAAAAAAAGGAAAGAAAAAAGAAAACCTAAATACATTTTAAGTGATCTCCTTGCAAAACCAAAGTCAGTTTTTGAAAAACACATGAGCTGCTGCTATATCAAAAGTAAATTTCCCTTTTGGATACTGATTTTCTGGAATTCTGTGAAAGTTCAATTGCTTAGTATATGTGCTATCAAAGCAGAAGGTTGCAAAATTACATTCCCAAATTGCTCTTCTTTCTTTATTCATACACTTTGCCTTCAATGACCTACCAGATAAGACTGTAACACACCTTGTCTGGAAGAGGACAGTGTATGCTTAGCTTCTTGCAGTTACAGCCCTCATTTCAGCTCAGTCTACATCATTAGAATTTAGTCATTGCTCTCTGACTCTGATGTTTAAAATCCTCTAACCTGTGAGATAAATGCATTCTGTCGGTCAAGAAATATAGCACTCTAAATTGTGTGGTAACTAGGATTGGTACAATAACTACTTCCACACTCACGTAGCTATCATTCAACTCCATTTGTAGGTCATGAGGGTCTCTTCCAGTCCTCCACAGAAAGCAGGGTCTTTGCCATCCTTCTGACAATACCCAGAAGGCAAAGACATTGAGAGACTCAGAAATGAGTTCACAGAGCATGAACTCCGTTCATTTTTTTTCTTTTTATATATCTGTTCATTGTTTTTCCTTTCATATGTCTGTTCATACAGAACGGGGCTGATTAGTCTGTGTGCTCAGCCGCTAACTCAGAAACACCCATGCTGTGCTAACTCTAATGCCAAACTAAATTATTTGTGAATCAAGCTGTCTTGACTGAGAGAAAGCTAAAAGTTGGCTACTGGTTGTGAATAACATCAGGTGCCACTTAGCATGGCTGTCATTGTGTAACTTGTTTTTATAGGAGCTGATGAGAAGGGTGACTTGCATCCACTGTTGGAAGAAGGGCCTTAGTCACATGGGGCAAGACTCGACTGTGGAAGGTAGTGGAAGCCACAGAAATGAACAGCCTGGATGGCTCAAACAATATTATCTCTGAGATGAACTTATGGAGCTGCGACCCTGTTATTAGGGATCCACAGTGTAGGTCCAGGTGATGCCAGAAGCCGCGAGGAGCCAGTGCACACACTCATCGCAGAGCCGCTGCTGTGTGAACTCATTTCCTGTAAAGTCTTTGCCTTCCAGCAATGGTCACAGGGACTGCAAGGACCTTTCTTTCGGTGACTGAGCAGAAGGGATCTTCATGACCTAGAAATTTAGTTGAATGAACATCTGTTTCTCCCAGATGAGGAAGCCTGATGAAATCTACACATTGGATTCTACTGCCGCGAAGAGAGCCAAGCTGTTGCTGTTAACACGATCCCTGGAAAGAGCAGGTACTTGCTGTGTAGTGAATGGAAGGAAGAAAGGGTAGAACGGGAGAGACAGAGGAGAGAGCTACTGAGGAAGAAAAGGGAAGAAAGCAGAGGGAAGAATAAAGTGGCTGTGTTCAGAAGGACAAATGGGAGAGAAGGAAGGAAGAAGAAAGCTGACACATCTCTCCAGCTGTAGGGCCCGAGAGATAGCCCAGCAGACTGAAGTGCTTGCTTTGTCAAACACAGGGACCAGGGTTCGATCCTGTTCCCACATTCCTTAGGCCCGGGGCATGCTGAGCTACCAGCTGAATCTGAGCGTGGGGGGACATGTCTGCAATCTCAGCGCTGTGGAGGCTGAAAATGGGAGGATCACTATGAATCCGAGATGTAAAGTGAGACCCTGAACCAAATACATAAATAAAAAAACAGCTGTATTCTTGTTTTTCATATATAAAAAGTACATTTCATATAAAGTAAAATGAATGGTTAATCTTTTCTGCACATGACATAGGTTCAAATAATTTATTTATTTACTTATTTTTAATTTTTATTTTATTGAAGTACAAATATCAATGAGACAGTTTTAAGATACCTTGACAAGATGGATTTGATGAATTAATACATTGCAAACTGTTTTCATAATGTTTTGGTATCATAGAAGGTGCATACATGATATTATACTTACAGACATTATTATGGCGTATGTCTCTTATCAGTAAATTAAGAGAGTGTAGCAGTTTGCATATCAAATAATTTAAAGCTAGCTTTGTGCCTGAAAATTTTCTGATGAATACCATATTTTACTATTTACTATGAAGAACTGTGAAATATTATTCACATTTGCTAGGTTAAGAAAACAGTACATACAGATAAATAAGCTTCATTAAAGTAAAAATATAATGGAATATTTGGAAACTTTTCAGATTGTTAAAAACAAGTAAATATTTCTCACTGGCCCTCCTTGATGTTTGAATCCTTCATTTATTTCAGAGGCAGAGAACAAAATCCACTCTAACTCCTTCTAGAATTTGTGCACAAAGACATTAAAACAATTGTTATCGCAAGCGTGCAGCACAAAGCAAGGTCACTTCTGATATTTTTAATAATATTTCTTTTAAATAAGTACGTTGGACCTATAATTCACATAGTCTTTTCAGGTAGTTTTCTTAATGCAGAGGAAGCATTTTGAAAACCTTAAATATTCCATTTTTAGCTCTTCCCACACCTACCCACCCCAGACTCTTATTAGAGTCATTTTCTGAATGTTCAATTTGTAGAAGAAATAAACACTAATATCTTTGGTATTACAGAAGCAAAGGGGATAATAAAGCTCTCTAGTTTCAGCTCACCTGCAACTCAGGGATTTCCATTTCTGAGAATTTCTTCAGAGTCCAGTCTCATAAATCTTACTCACTCAAGTTAGATCTGTACAGTATATAGTATTTTGAGGCATCCAAACGTTTGGATGTCAGTCAGCACTTGCCCCCCATCAAAAATATCTCTGTGTGTGTGTGTGTGAGAGAGAGAGAGAGAGAGAGAGAGAGAGAGAGAGAGAGAGAGAGGGAGAGAGAGAGAGAGAAAGAGAGAAACACAGACAGAGACAGAGACACAGACAGAGACAGAGAGAGAGACAGAGAGAAAGAGAGAGACAGAGGCAGAGGCAGAGACAGAGAGAAGCAGGGAAAGAGGGCATGTTCCCTCGGAGAATACACACACTCTAAATTGAAGGTCTCCAATGTGCATATATATTTACACACATAAGAACCTATAAATGTGAACAATTGAAAGTCTCTCTGCCCATGATTACTATAGCAGTAACATATTTTAAGTGTGCATTGACACAATACTCATTTTTCCATAGGAAAGACAAATGCCCACTTAAAGAAACTATTTTGTAATTTACAATATTTCACACTAATTTCTCCTTTTTCTTGGTTCTTTGTAGCTAATGTGTTTGTATTGCTTATAACTTTTGCTAAGTCATGAAAATATGAATCATTCATAATAAAATATATAGTATTATATAATAATCTGACTATTCGATATGTTTCACTAAGTGTAAACTGTAGTTCTGATGATTAGGTAAAAATTACAGCATGTTTTTATCTAACTGTATCAACACAAAGCTTTTATATTTTGTAATAAATTAGTTGAATGCCTTATAGTGTAGGAAGAAGAAGCATGTGATTTCTCAATAACATGTCTTATGATGGATGCACCTAATCCATGGTTTTCTAACATCTGTTTAAAAAGTTAGAAGGAAAGTGATTTTTACAGATGAGAGCATCCGTAAGAATCTTCTTTTTTCACATAAGATGTATTACGTAAAATCACAATTTGGTGGAAAATACAGAAGAATTCAGCTTTCACATGGCAAAGTGACTTTGTGACTCTTACCCGTTCATTGAAAAAAAAAAGATAAAGATTATCCAAGCCCTACTGACCACTAAAACTGGGCATGTTGGTGCACGCGTGTATTGTCAGCTCTGGGGAGGCTGAGAGCAAAGGATCAATATGAGTCTTAGCTGCGTAGTGAGACGCTGTGCCAAATAAATAAATAAATAAATGTCTAAAAAATTATCCAAGGCAGATTAATTGGTTTGTGGGTTTCTTCCCCCAAGGACTTAGTTTTGCTTTCTTATCCTCACACATTATTAAAATCTGCTTTAATTTTCCATCTTCTAAGTAGCACAGTTTTCATGAGCCTGTTACACCTGAGATCCTTTGTAATGTGCAGTACTAATTGATGTAATGTGCACCCTGAATTTCCTCTTTCTGAGGTTAAGAGCTAAAGTTTCAAGCATGTGGGTCTGGCAACATAGCTCATAGATTCATATGTGTGTAAATATATATGCACATTTGAAACCTTCAATTTAGAGTGTGTGTATTCTGCTAGGGAACATAGCCTCTCTCCCTGCTTGCCTCTGCGTCTGCCTCTCAGTGGGGCTGGAAGCTTAGGCAAAGCACAGCGACCGCCATTCCCACGTGCTGTGCCAACCACATCCCCAAGGCAGGCTGGGCGGACCACCAAAAAAGAAAATTAAAGAATTTCAGGCATTCATTGAACTTCTGTGTATGAAACTGACTATAGGACTCAAACAGGGAACATTTTTTAGTGGATTGAAACGGTTTCATTCGGCAATTTTCCGCGTGTAAAATGTTTTCCCAGCAGCAGAGTGTGAGCTCACAGCTGCTTGTGCGAAACGCGCCCTACACTCAAAGGAGTGCCCAGGAATCTGCGCAGCTTTCTAGGTGGCAGTGATGACTGACAGCGCTTGAGGACCAGTGAGCTTGGGAGTCCATGTACCATCACAGTCTCAACACAGCAAAAATTACAATGTGGCAATGGTTGTAGCCCTGTTGTAGGGAAGAGGATATTTAGTCACAAACACAGGATCCAGTTTAATAAAACCCATGCAGGATTTAATCTCTCACTCAAGTAACTTCTCCTTATGATAGGTTATCGCTCCCCCTTCCCTCACCAACGGAGAGTCAGCTTTACACAAGATGACAGTCAGAGCTTTCACACCAACCTCTTGTGGCGTTCATATAATTAAAGCCGGGCCTTCCCTAAAAGAGGAGCTGAGTGCTAGAACTGCACAATAACCTTTGAGAGAACTCAATTCTTCTCTACTTAGTCACATGAAAAATGAAAAGAGTCTTCAATAATGTTTCCTAGTAGCAGTGGTGATTATGGGGAACAGGATTCACACAGTGCTAAGAGGATAGCAAAAGATTTAGATGGAATTTGTTGGGGTACAAAAGAATTTAGGCACAACTGGAGGCAGGGCTTGTTTGAAGAAAGTGTCCTTGTGAATTAACTTTAAAATCACCTTTTTTACAAGCATTCAAAAATTCCCTTAATGTGTACTAAGGATCAGTTTGAAGATCATTCTAGAAATGTCCAGAGGCATCCAGAGAACAAAAGAACTGTTAAGTTGGAATAATACTGAATAATACTGGATATTGAAGTTCTGCAGATCAGACACCTCATGACATTTGTTATATCCAGAGAGGAGACTGTGGTGTGCTTCACCTCATGCAGCTCTACATAGGAGCCTATGTTATCTGCCATCATTACCAGCATCAAAAGGATCAGTGCATTTCTCTGAATCAATCAACTGCTGATAGTATGTGTGTCATGGGGGGAATAGACAGGAAATCAATGGCAGCAAGATTGGACCAATGAAAGCGTGGTTGTTAGAAAACTGGATGTTTGGCCAGGCTATTCAAAACATAATAAGATGAAAATAATTAGGGGGATTTCTTCCAATCAAATCAAATTTAGACTTATGATTCTTGGACACCTTAAAATTAGAAGATGCTGAAAACTGTAGTGAAGATTGCTTGTTCCTTTCAAAATTAGAGAGAAAATGTACACTGCGTAGACATAAATTTTTAAAATTCTTCCTATTGCCATTGTGTTCTATATGGGAATGTGGAATTAGGCCAAGTTTGTCATTTTTTTCCTTTTATAAAAATCTTTATTCTGAATACAATCCCAGAGAAAAGTGGGTCCTTCCTTCAACTCTCTGGAAACCTAGACAGTGATGGGGAAAACTACAGTCTCAGAACATACTATAAGACCAAGTTACTATTTGCATTGGTTTGAACTTTGAGGTCTGATCAATATTACTTGGTCATGTTTATATTATCCTTGTGTAGCTATTTCTTAGTACAAAATACTGGTCAGTTTTGACATATATTTGGAGCCCAATATTTGAAATGTACATAAAGAAATATGATTCTGCATGTGGGTTGTTGCATTTTTAAAGCTGTATGGCACCATTTAATAATGCAGATGTGCTAATGTTAGGATGCTGAAAACACTGCCCCCAATATAATTATAAACTTGATGACACTGCATATACAGCAAGTGCATGATTTAGAAATCTAACTATAGATGCAGCAACTAGATATAAATTGTTACTGGAGACATTATAATAGGAATCATAATTTTCAAAATTGTTGCTTGGACACATATACATTTTTAATTGTAAAATTTTGGTTAATTTCTACTTATACTGATGCAAATAAATCTTGCAAATTAAAGTTCCATTGATAGCATCAGTATTGGAAGTGGAGGAGTTTCTGCAGTTAAGGATTCCAACACTGGCTAAGAAGCCGAAAGCTGGCTGTAGCAGCAGTGCTATACAATGCATGATTCATAAGGAACTTCTGTAAACCTATTATTTTTGAAATTCAGAAACATGAAAATTTATGTGGATGACACATCTTATGTAGGGAATGTACAATGAAGCAGTTTAATTTTCAAAAGCAGTATGACAGAAAGTGATAGATCCTGGCTTTAAATCTGATAGAACAAAAATGGATTTGGAGAAATGTTATTGCACTTCAGATTGAACATTCAGGAAGACTCTCTGTAGGGCGATATGTTGCATTGCTTTAACCCTTTCTGCAATATTTTAATCATTTTATTGCAATTACTAGCGTCAAGCATAAGCCTTATTCTAGTACTCTAACTTTCATCAAAGTTACCTTAATTTAAGAAAATTTAGAGCATCTAGAAAGACACAGAAATAATAAAAGCTACTTAAAAAGTGCTTTGATAGATGGAAGCAACTGTCAACATATTTACTTGTTTTCCAAATTTCTTTTTAAAATATGGTTTATATAGTATGATATATATATATATTCATATAGTGTGAATATATATATATATATATATATATATACATGCACACACACATGTATATTAACATGTGTACCTATGTGTATTAGTCAATGCCTTATTTGAAAAACAGATATAACACTAGGTATACATAAGTACAAGAAATTGCAGAATTGGCTTACAATGGTCAGCCACAGAGCTAGATGAGGAAGTGTGCAGTGGGTGTCTGCACACCCCAGACTGAAGGACTAAGTCCAAGGTCTGAGCTCACTGCAGTGCTCCCTGCAAGTCTGTAAAGGGAAGCAGAAGAATCCTCACTGGAAGCCAGGGGACAATGTCCAAGCTGAGTGCAAAGACTTCAGTTGGTAAGTCCACACTTCCTCATTTTCCCCTTTATGCCATCCATGCAAGGAGGTGACCAGAGTGAGTTTTATGTTTCCAAGAGTGTAGCATTTTTTTTTTCTTTTATGTATTTTGTGCAAGTTTTCACTACATAGCTCAGACTGGTAGTGATCCTAATGTTTACAGCCTCCCATGCACTAGGATTACAGGCATGTGCCACCATGCTGGACTTGGTTGCCAGCTCGGTACACCTTTGGAGCAGGGCCAGAGTGGCAGGAGGGACTGGAGATTGAACCTGGTCCCTGAGCTTGCCAGAGCAGGCACTTAGTCCACTGAGCTATCTTGCTGGCCCTTAGAATTGTTGAGCCAATTTAGTTAAGCTTCTAAACTTGTCAACTTCTTAACCTAATATAATCAAGCAACCATTACAATATACGTATATAGTTTGTATCATAAACATCATATTCATAAAAATGTTCAAAAACCTTTGAAAATATAGGTCATACATATAAGACTCATAAGTTGCTGATATTTCCCTGGTGTTTAATAAACATACACCTTTACATGTAATTCTGGGTATTTCCTTAAAATGTTTGTTGTGCAAGGGGCTGAGGAGATAGCTCAACAGAATAAGTGCTTGTCTTGTAAGCACAAAATCTTGATTTCAATCCCCAGTTCTACAAAACAAAGAAAAAGAAAACTTGAGAATCCAGTAGCATGAGAATTTATGCAGATTTCTTAAAACATGTTGTCACATTGCATTTTAAAAGTATTATTTTATTAATACATATTAGTAGTACAAACCAATGGACTTTGTTTTCACATGCTGTGATATGCATGTAACATACTTTGATTCTTTTCACCCCCATCCCATCCTCACCTTTCCTTCTGTTCCTCTTTGCAATGTCTCCCTTGTCACTAATAACCTGCCTTCTACTCCCCTGCTATCATCCCTTCATCAGATTTCTCATGAAGGGATGCCTCAGTTACTCTTCTCTCATTGCTAGGACAAATACCTGACACCCAACATAAAGGAAGGAAAGGCTTATTTAGCTCACAGTTAGTAGAGGTTGCAGTCCATACTTGGCAGGCTCCAAGGCAGAGTGGCACATGGTAGAGGGCAGCAGTTAGTGGCAGAAGAATACAGCAAAGAGCAAGAGCAAATGAGAAGAGTAGTTGCAACAATGGCTGCAGAGAGTAAGTCTGTCTCTATCTCTCTTATGCTGCATTCAAACTGTCTGCCCCAGGCTGTGTGTAGCACTCACATCTGTAAGCCCAGCAGCACACACAGCCATAATGCCAGTGCATCATAAGATAATCACAAACTGAAGAACTGTTTCTTAATGACTGCATGAGGCTTTGAGGGGACAACTACACACAAACAGTAACAAGGGGGAAACACAATGTTCTTAACTGGAAAAGGATCGCTTCTGCGCTGCAATTTGGAAGTGGCAGTACATAGTGGTGGGTGATTATCCACGATCTTCTCTCAGCTATCAGACATTAAACAAGCATCTAAAGATTAATGGTGTGAGAAATACAGCAAGGCCATAAAGGAAAATGTAGTGGCATTCAACTTGGCCTGTACTAACAATGCAGCCAGCTAAAATAACACCAATGAAAGCCATCCTCTAAAGCCCAGTGTGAGAAAAATTAATCTTTGACACTTTGGGGTAACTTTCCTAGGGTATTAATTCTGTTGTCTTTTGTACTTTTATTTATAAAGCAATTGAAGTTCTTTGTAACTTTTAAAAATATACTTAGTAGGAAGAACGCTTTCAGTTTTCCAATATTAGACCACAAAACTTAGTTTGCAGTAACTCTAATTCGTGATACATAATTTATGTCAAAGAAATCAATTTGTTTGGAGAATAAGTATAGTTTTTAATTGAAAGCAAAAGTTCTTCAATAACTTCCAGAGAAGTAGAATTTAAAAAAAGCATTTTTGGGGGGTTATATGTGCACATAGCTAAAATGACCTATCTCTTAGATTATATTTCTTATTTGGGATTTTAAAGTTAATGTGTATGGGAGTGAGTGAAGGAAACAGAATAATAGTTGTCAGAGGATGAGAAATGAGGCAGAGATAGTGAGAGTGGAAGAGAGATGGAGAGACAGGTGCAGGAACGAGTGAGAGCAAGAGCGAGAGAGAGAGAGAGCGAGAGACAGAGAGAGAGAGAGAGAGAGAGAGAGAGAGAGAGAGAGAGAGAGAGAGAGAGAGAGACTGAAGTGTTTTCCATGACTCTGTAAACACTGATGACAAATGATGTTTAATTTTCTTGTCACATCATGATCTCCAACTAGTATTAAACAACAGAGAGTCATAATTTTCTCCTTCTAGGAGGAAATCCCTCCCTTCTTTGGTCCATTAACGTGAAGAAGCAAAGAACTTCTTAATTCTCACAATTTATAGATATAGTGAGATACTGAGTTTTTCAATTTGAAAGAGCAAAAACAGCACTGCTCATGCTGCTGTAGAAATGCACACCACTATAAATAATTCTTTGTTCTAAATTCTAACCATCCTAACACTACTTTCACTGGCAAAATGCAAATATTCTTGCAAATAAGAGAACAGAAGATGAGCTGAATGACAATAAGGAACTTACAAATTTTTACACTGCTATGTTAAAATATTTGAACAGAAGACACTGATGGCAAAAAATGATAGCAATTCTACCCTTGTTCTGAAAAGAAAGACTTTGAACTTTTCATGTGCCTCAGCTTCGAAAATCACTAACCTTTTGAACTTCATTCACATGAACTTTCACAAACTTGTCCCAGTTTCTGGTACATATTATGAAGCTATAGTGCCAGTATGGTCTCTTGGGCATTTTTTATTTGCTGAACAAATACAAAAGACCTCACTGGGTTTAGACATAGATTTGCTTTGATTCCCCCTGGATTCTTACTTTTCCTGTAAGGATATTTAAGAAGAGCCCATGAAAGTTCTGTAATTACTTCCTTCGTTTGCTGTTTACCTCTTCCTATCTCTCAGCTGACCTGTAGTCCCCCTGGATGCCTGACAGAAGCTGCCTGAGAGAAGCACCTTAATCAACCGCATTCATTATTAAACCCTCCTGCCAACAAAATGGAAGCAATCTCATAGGTGTGCTTTGAACTTTTTTTTGATACCAGGGATCAAACTCAGGAACTTGTGCTTCCCAGTGACTTAAGCAGTTGAGATATCTCCTTAGCCCAGCATTCAGTATTGCAGGGCTTGAGGCATTTCATCCCTATGTGTAGAAGTACCCCCCAGGTTCTCATCTCAGTCCAAGCAGTCAATATTTGTAATTCCAAAGATACATTATTAGAATCCCACCAAGTTAATTCCGTTCTATCACTCCCAATGCGACCCACTGCAAAAGTAAAGACACTAACACATTTATAGTTATTGGGGAGACAAGGGGCCCTATTTCCAGCCACAAAGATGGATTTCCGGAACCAAGAGGCTGACCCAGGGACACACCTGAGTTTTATTCGGTGGAGGAGTGGCTTAAGGAGGAATGACTGAGAAGTGTGGGAAGCAAGTGGGTACTGTGAGCTGAACTAGGTGGGTGACCCACATTTACCTTTGCCATATGCAGAGAAAGTAATCTACATGATGCTATTGAGGTAGTATCTAATGTTTTTTTTGGGAATCTGGTGCTTCAGCTTTGATATAGTCTTTCAAACCTCAGGAAGTCATAGCCTCTGTCTTGAGGCTAGATCCCAGCTTGAAGCACCGATCACTGGCTCTTCATCCTGTCTCAATCCGACTCACATTAAAGAGCAGCAGGTGTAGGTTACCAGGGAAATATGCATGCCAGCTTCAAAGACTGTCACCAGCACCTCAGCTAGACCAATACACATTGCTTAAGGCCAATTGAAAGGATAAAGAAAAGTCCTATCCAGCTCTGTACATATCAATAAAGGAAATAGGGTCAGGCTCAGTCTAAACGGAGACAATCGCTCTTCTTTCAAGGAGAGCTGCTCAGGTGGTCTTCCACACCAATGCTAACATACAGATGCACACAGATAACATAGGTCTAGTTAATCTGTGATACTCAATAATATTCACCTGAACAATATGTAATCTATTTCAAATTTTAAACAGCTTATGGCATTCCAGAGGACAGTCTGATTTTGTTGTGAATAAGAAAATTTTATGCAGTTCTCTACAGGAACAAATGGATAAAGTTCCCCTTTCTCTCTTCCTGTCTCTTTCTCTGGGAAGACAACTCTGGCCCCTGTGTCTCCAACTCTCCATCATATAGCACCTCTGCAGTATTTGCTGTGTTGTTTTTCACATATGTAAATCTCTACTGCAAAATGATGTTATCAGTAAGTCAATTTCCTACTAGCTTTTTAAAATTCGCCACACCAAATCCTGAAAACCTATACTTCTGTTACTCTGTTTTATTTTTACTACAAAGATAACATGTGATATTAGGTGTGTATGTTGTGAAATTCTACATGTGTGTTAACCCAGCTCTTTCTCACCACGTAGTAGTGCTGGGAAGACTGCAGGGTTCCTGAGCATTTAGGATTGAGTCTGGTAGATGAAGGCATCATTGAAAAATGTGTAGCAGTTATTAAAAATGTTTTATTTCATACTTTTAAACTCCTCTGAGAGATGTATATTGTCTTGCTATCATAGAAAAGGACACTGATACTGAAATAATTTGAGTTCCGAATACTACCAAACTAATAATAGCAGTTTAGGCTTAAGAAGCTGGGCTTCATGACAAAAATACCTGTGCTTCAAGGATTGTCCTTCTAATAAAATAATGTTCCCCTTATGAAATATCAAAGGTGTCAAAGGAATAGATTGCATATACATATATACTCCTTACATGCATTCAAAATTACATACCTAAACAAATAATTCTATGTACATACACACATAATTCAAATGTGCCAAAAATAATGCACATGTACACATCTACAGATATATTCCCCTATAAACTTAAAAACTGCATTTTAATAAGCTATCCAAAAATCCCTCAGGAAAATTTTATACTCTCACACACAGTTTCATAGATAAATTCGATGTTTTAAACTTTAAAAACATCAAAAATAATAAGAGGAGAAAGAAATACACACACACACACACACACACACACACACACATGTAAAACGTTGTACTCTAAAACTGTGGAAAAAAAACCATAAAATTATCTGTTCTGAATATCCTGAAATAATAAAAGCCACAATCACAAAAGGACTCTCGAAGCAGAAAAGAAATGTGAGCTGGGTAGCAGCTTTATGACTAGGAGGATGATTCTGTGGTAAGTCTCTTTGGCTTTATTTTTCCCCTGTGTATCTCAGACTGAGTATCAGGAAGCTTTGCAAATTGAAACTGTCACCAGGCATAGATAAATAAAGAGTTAAAAACAGAAGTCTGCTCTGTCTCATCAAAGGATGTTCCAAGGAGGAGTACCGCGGAGAACGTAGGGAGACTGTGTGCCGTGGTAGCAATGGCCCAGGCTGTCTGATGCATCGGTACCAGCAGAGGTTGGATGGGTGAAGTCATTCCTGTTCCATACTCCCTGGAGGAGGCGGTGGTCCTCCTCCAGAAGAGATGTCATTACAGATAGTGAGAGTGGTAAGAATCTACACCACAAATGCCTGCCTACAAAAATAGAATACTTATTTTGCAATCATATTTACGAAAGAGAAAGAAATTATACTGTGCTGTTGAACAGTTGTGTGTCTATGCAGAGGTATGATATGCTGTATAGCAAAAAAAGAAAAACCTGAAAAAAATGACTTGGAATGTTGTTGCCAAGAAAATGATGTATGTGGGACAGATAAATTTAATCTGATTTAAGTATTTCATAATGTATATATGCATTGTAGCACCACACAGTATGTGATTGACTTGTATATTTATTCTTTTATATATCATTGAAATTAAGAAATATATGATTATAAAGTAAAAACTAGAAAATTTAGAAAGACTGAGTGCCTTAAAATAACATCCAGTATAGTCTAGTTATAATTGAGCATGGTTTATCATACCAACAATCAGGAAATTTCTACTTATTTAGAAAAAGACAATTAAGCTACACCAGTGCTGAAATTAAATGCTTATTATAGCTACCTGCAAAAGGTTTCAAAGCTTCATTCTCTGATTGAGACAAAATACCCTACAACCAAAGTTAACCCAAAAGCATAGATAGAAAAATCAAATGTAAAACTGATACCCTTATAAGAAAGCTTATAAAAGCTAGAAACAAGCAGATGAAGAGACCAAGAGAAGGAGGAGGGAGGAAAGAAGGAATGAGAAGCGTAAAGCAGAGGAATTTTAAAATGCTATGATCATGCATCCATTCATCACAAGCAATATACTCATGTAGATAAACATCTAGTAACAAAAGACAAAAGTTTAAAAAAGCAGCACCTGCACAACAAAGAAAACAGTTCTCAGAGTGAAGAGACAATCTATAAGCTATCTATCTGTTAAGGGGTCAGTATCTAAAATATGTAAGGAGCAACACTAAAGAGAAAAATTCTGATTTAAAAATGTCCAAAGGAATCTTCTCAAAATCAAATATACAGGCCTTCTGCAAACAGGAAGGGCATCAAGAGTTGATAGAGGGACAAGAGGAAACAAAAGGAATGGAGACGAGATACATAACAGTGCCAACCCAACCTAAGGAATGTAAGCATGTCACACCAACATATACTAACAAAAATGATGAACTATTTCAATGTCGACTGTTTTATAGGTGTCTAGTTGAGAGCAACAATGACAAACAACAACAACAACCATACAAATGGAAAGCAGCTATAAGAAAAAAGTGCTCATTACTAAGTATTAAGGAAATGCAACTGAAAAATGCAACGTTATTACCACGCATATCCATTAGAATGGCTACTATGAAAGTCAGAGATAAAAGTGTCCATGTGTACATGGAGAACTGGTCATCCCTGTACATTGTGGGCAGCAGTGTAAATGAGTACAGCCAATGTTGGAAATCATATACAATTCTCTCAAAATTCCAAAGTTGGAATTGTGATATAATCCAACAATCTCACGTTCTCTTCACTAAAGGTTAATAATATAGGGAAATTCTTTTCTATTTTATTTTAAAGAGAAGAACAGAATAAAATAAAAGAGTTTCAAATCAGGATAATAGGAGAGTAACAATGATTAATACCTTGTGTATTGTTATCTTCTTAGTAGTATCTCAGAGTACAATCTGTGGGCACAAAAGAGTTCAGACATTAGCACAAAACTTTTTAATGGGTTAAGCGGCTCTAGTTGTATACCTATTTATCTCATGTGTATATACATATTTTCCTTTTCTCTTCCTTCAAACCCCCATCAGTAAATCTTTTCTTTTGAGTGTTTTTTTTTTCTCATTTCACAACATCAATTTTATATTTTGAATAGAATATACTCATTGAGGTTCTCAGACCAGTGGGACAACGTGATGTTTACACATGTGTGTGAAGAATATGCTCTCATGTTGTATTCATTTACCTATAAAAGTTTCAAATCTATCCTTTATGATGGAGTAGTATGCTATTATATATATATATATATATATATATATATATATATATATATATATATATATATAAAACAAGAGGATAAAATTCTGCAGCACAAGTGCCTCAGGCAAGTGCAAGCTCCTGAGTTCCATTCTTGATACCAAAACAACAACAACAATCTTTTATTAATTTTAATGAGAAAGAAATAGCTATGGAACAGTTTCGAAACAGGTTGGTAAGACAGTTACAAAAATGAACATGCTGCATATTGTTGCCTTCATAGTAGCTATTCAGAGGACAACATGCAGACATGGTATCTTGCCTACACACTGGTAGACAAATCTTTTTTTGCTCATTGAACTAAGAGAAAGTAGCCGTATATCTATGCTAAGTATTTTGTATATGCAGATATATTTTTTTCACTACAAAATGGTCCTTCATTTTCTGGCCATTCCTTTGTTTATGGGCATTTGGGTTATATCCGATATTCAGCTATTATGACTTATGCTGTTATAAACATGGATGCATATTTATCTCTGTGGTATAATACTTAAATTTTTCTTTTAATAATATTTAAAATCTATGAGGAAGGTTTCTAGAAGGGAATAGCTGGTTTCCAATCCTAGCTTTTAAAGGAATTTCCTCACTGATTTCCACAGTGATTGCTCTAACCTGCACAATCTCCAACAGTGGAGAAGGCTTTCTTTTTCCCCACAGTCTCACCTGTATTTGTTAGGTTGATTTCTTTATTAATTTTCATTTTATAAAAAATTTATTTTATTTATTTTTTGGCAGAACCAGATATTGAACTCAGGCCCTTGCACTTGCCAGGCAAGCACTTATTCTACTGAGCCATCTCCCTAGCCCCAGGGTTGATCTCTTGATGACAGTCATTCTTGCTGGAGTGATAGGGAATCTCAATATTGTTTTCATTTGTGTATCTCAAGTGACCAGTAATATTGCATAGTTTTCATATATTTACTTATCATTTGTATTTCTTCATCTCAGAAATGTGTCTTCATCTCTGATTCTCATTTTTGGATTGGATCTTTGCATTTGGAGGTCTGACTTTTCTCAGTTGTTTCTATGTCTAAATGTAAGTGCTTTGTCTTAGCGACACTTGAATGTAATCTTCTTAACTTTCTGATATATCTTTTTACTCTATTGATGATCCCTTTTGTTGTTCATCCAAGCCCGTTTTAAATTCTGAAACAGGATTTTGCCAAGCTGCCCAGGCTAAGCTCAAATGTATGATCCTCTTTCTTTTTTTTTTTTTTTTTTGGTGGAACCAGGTATTGAACTCAGGCCCTTGCGCTTGCCAGGGAAGCACTTATTCCACTGAGCCATCTCCCCAGCTCCCCTTTTGTTGTTCAAAAGCTCTTTATGTGCTAAGTGTGAAGTGTTTCCCATACAGTCTGTGTTGTGTCCATGAAGTCTCTGCCTACACCAATGTCTTCAGGATTACTACCTAGTTACTTTTCCAGTAGGTAGAGTATTTCTGATATAAGATTTTTGATATGTTTTGACTTTAGTGAATAGTGTTAGCCATGTGTCTAGTTTTAACCTTCACTACACAGAAAGTCAGTTTTTCCAGCACATTTATTAGATGGACTATCTTCCAGTAAACATGTTTGGTTTCTTTGTCAAAAATAATGTGGATGTTTGTTAGGAGT
The DNA here is from genome assembly GCA_004027165.1 of Ctenomys sociabilis. NCBI lineage: Eukaryota > Metazoa > Chordata > Mammalia > Rodentia > Ctenomyidae > Ctenomys > Ctenomys sociabilis. The sequence goes on from PVKA01032775.1 coordinate 22,234, forward strand.
TGTATCTGTGTCTTTTATTCTGTTCACTGATCCTCAGGTCATTTTGTTTTACCAGGATTCTACTGACTTTATCTCGTATAATTTCAGGTCAAAGATTGTGATGTCCCTTGACTTGCCTTTGTTGCCTAGGATTACTTTTGCTATTTTAGGACTTTCATGGTTCCAAATGAATTTTAGGAATATGTTCTCTAGATCTTTCAGGTGTGCTACAGATGTTTTATTCAAAGTTGCATTAAATATGCCTGACAGTTTTAAGAGTACGGCCATTTTCATTATGTTAGTTCTTCCAATCCTTGAACAGGGCATATCTTTTCATTTTCTGATATTCTTTTTGATTGCCTTTTGCAGAGTACTGTAATTTTCAATGTAGATATTTTTTTACTTCCTTTGTTAGATTGAATCTTAGATATTCCATTGTTTTCAGTGGTATTTTAAAGGGCATGATTTCCTAATTTCTCTTTCTGTAACTTTGCTGTTTGCTTACAGGAATGCTTTTGCTTTTGAGTTTTAACTTTGTATCCAGCTACAATATTGAATTTGTAGATTATTAAATCTACCAGTATCTACAAGTATTTTGGTGGCAGTTTTGCAATCTGCTGTGTAGAGTACTACATCATCTGGAGATAAAGATAATTTAACTTCTTTTCCTCTTCTTATTCTTTTTTATTTCTCTCTTGTCTAATTTTTCTTTTTTTTTATTGGAACCGGGGATTGAACTTGGGCCCTTGCACTCGCCAGTGAAGCGCTTATTCTACTGAGCCATTTCCCCAGCCCTCTCTTGTCTAATTGTGCTGGCTAATATTTTCAGATTTATACTGAATAGAAGTGGTGATAGTAGACTCCTTATTTGTTTCCTGATTTTAGAGTGAAAGCTTTCTATTTTTTTCCATTTAGTATGATGTTGGCTGTTGGTTTCAGATGCTTTTTCTGCATGTATTGAGATGATAATGAGATTTTTGTCTTTGGCTCTGTTGATGTGATGTATTACTTACTTGCATATGGTGACCCATTCTGTAACCTTGGTGTGTATTCTTTTTGATCACAGTGTATAATCGTGATGATATACTGCATTCTGTTTGTCAATATCTATCAATGATGATTTTTGTATCTATGTTGACTAGGGATATTGTCTTGTCATTTTCTTTTCTTTTTGAATTATTGTCTGGTTTCAGAATCAGTAATATTTGTATCCAGGAATCATTTTGTAACTACTCCTTACTTTTCAATTTCATTAAAGAATTTAAGCATCAGTGGCATGAGTCCTCTAAATTTCTTATAGAATTCAATATTGACTCTATTAAGGTGTGGAGTTTTCTTTGTTGGTGTTTTAATTGCATTTTCAATTTAATTGGCTGAGTGATATGCAGCAGTTTTATACATTTATTGGCCATTTATCTTTCTCCTTTAAAGAAATGTCCATTCGGATCATTTACTCCTTGTTAATTTCTGTTGCTGTTGGTAGTGGTGGTGGTGCTTATCTTCTTTTAATCCTTTTCTTTCTTCTTCTTCTTCTTCTTAAGTTTATTAAGTTATTTGAAAATTCTGCATATCAATTGCATGGCAGATTAACTGTTGATAAATATTCTGTATCCTCATAAGGGTTATCTCTTCACTGATGATCATTCAAATTTGCTGTACATAATATATATTTTTTATTTTGATGAATGTTATTTATATATCTTTGCCTTCTGTTCACATGTTTTTATGGTCATGTCAAATAACTATGCTTATACAAATGTTTTGTTGTGTTTCCTGTTTTCTTCTAGTATTTCATAGTTTCATATTTATTTGGTTATTCAATTTAAAGTTAATATTTAGCATAATGGAGAATATAGGTAAGACCCTAAAAAATAAAAATGGATCTACTCTGTACCCTATCAAAGGAAATAAAGTCTACATGCCAAAGGCTTACTTACACCTCCATGTTTATTCTGTCACTGTTCACAGTAGGATATCAACCTCCATGTCTACCAATAGATGGGTAGATAAAGGAAATGTGGCAAGGATAAACAATGGAATACTTTCTATCATAAAAGCAATGAAATATGACATGACGTTGAATGAAATCAATCATATGACTCACCTAATATGTAGAAAGTATAGAAGAAAACAATGTAGTTTACTTGAATATAGAATAGTTACAATGGTTTGGAAAGGAAGTTGGGAGGAGAGATACAAGGAGGCTGGATTCATCAGCATATCTTGCATTAATTTGTACATAGTAATAAAAAATAAATCATGTAAGGTCTCAATTAGATGGAAGGAATAAGATTGTTTTGTGATATAATGTATGGCATGTCAAATATATGATATAATTGCATATTTTAGGGTCACTAAAAGGGAATGCCTCAAATTTATTCAAGTATTTTCCCTGTGCATTTGAGGTGATACATATTGATTAAGTTAATTTGATTTTATGTATTGTGTTCATTAACTACAGCATAAAGTTTTATTCCACAAATATACACAACTAAAATTTATCCATTTATAATTTTAAAAACTATATGCTAATATGTGTTAAAAAGGAATACAATGTAAGGAATCCATATAAATGCAAATGGATGAATGAAATATAAGATAAGTTTGTAGACACTATAAATGTTAACATCCTTACTCCAATATTACAGTATAGCTACTCATTTTGTTCTGTGAAATTGAATAAAGGACTGAAAGGATCTCCGTGTTATGTCTTCTGTTGCATATGCATCTTGACTTTCTCAAAATAAA
>PVKA01032776.1:0-24988 GCA_004027165.1 Ctenomys sociabilis
TTTTTTTTTTTTTTTTTTTTTTTTTTTTTTTTTTTTTTTTTTTTTTTTTTTTTTTTTTTTTTTGTCTTTTTGAGACAGGGTCTCACTATGCAGTTCAGACTGGCCTTAAGCTCACTTTGTAGCTCAGGCTGGTCTCGAACTCACAACAATCCTCCTGCCTCAGCCTCCCGAGTGCTGGGATTATAGGCATGCGCCACCATGCCCGGCTCCAACTTTTCTCTTTTTTTGCTTTTTGTATTTAGTATAGGGTTTACAGGGTCTCACTACACAGATTGGTCTCATAGTAATCCTCCTGTTTTCAGCCTCCCAAGAGCTGGGATGACGGGTCGTGCCTCACACCACCTCAATTGCTGTTTCAGCATGCCCCGGGGATGGGCTGGTACAGCACGCTGGGGATTGAACCTCCAGTCCCTGCGTCTCCCTAAACAGGCTGATTAATCCACTGAGCAGCCATAATTTTTCTTAAACTATAATAGATTCTTGCTTAGATTTTGTGCACTTAAATATATACTTCTTTTGATGCTATGGTGTTCCAGACTCAAATTTTGCTGAAGTTGGAGGATACCTTTTTTTTCAAATATATTTGATACAGAGTCTGCAGGGTCTACAGGGTCTCACTACATAGATCGGACTCTTAGTGATTCTCCTGTTTTCAGCCTTCCAAGATCTGGAATTACAGGTGTGCACCACCACACCCAGTGTCAGTCTCTGTCTCAGCGCATCGCCTGGGTGGGTTAGGACAGCGTGCAGGGGATTGAGCCCTGGGCCCTGTGCTCTATCTAAGCAGACACTTTCTTCTCTTAAGCTATCTGGCGGCCCATAGAATAATTTTGATGTTGTTTTTCTGTATTGTTTTCAGCTACCTAGAATTAAAAAGTTATTAATTTTGAAGGAAGTTTTGTTTTTGTGTTCTCCCAGGTTCAGAAATACTGCATTCTTTGGAGGAAGTCTATCTCCACTTCCTTTGTGACAGTCATAACTCTTCATGCAGTCCTCTAACTGCCCTGTTGCCTTTCATGGGTGCCAGAGCAATCTATTTATGATGGAAGAAAGGCTTCTGTCTCTGGAGATAGTATATGTGGCTTGATCTGCTCTTCTCTTCCCTCATGGCTTATTTAAAAATGTTTCATTGAATTTCTTACATGTTGTGCTGCTTGGGTGTACAAAACATTGGCAATGTTTTATAATAAGTTACAAATCATTATTACACACTGTGGTGTTTTGTATTACCATTAATCATCGTAAATTCACTGTGTGTATTCACACAAATAAGGTAGGTAATTCCAAAGACAGTTTTATTCATGAAACTTTCAATTTATTAATGTGTTTTCACCCTTAAAGATATATGGAAAAGCTAAATAATGTTGTTTGATGTCAACATCTAAAGGACATTATAGAAATTGAGGAAGAAAGACCTCAAATAAAGTTAATCATTTAAAAATTAAAAAGCATGAGAACGTTTTTCCTATAGGTTTGTTTTCTCCCATATGTTTTATGGTCTCTAGCATGGCCCAGTCCTCATGCTCACCTGCTGCATGTTGTCCAGCATCTCTGCCTGTCCCTGCCAGACTTTACATTTAAGCACATATCACATATTTTCTGTTTGTTTTTTATTCAACTTTAATGTATAACATTAATATACAGCACTTTTTTACACACATCAACATGTAATATAGAAACTATTGTGTTTTGACTCAAATGAATGTACTACTTATAGGGGAAATAACTGAGTGACTTTACAGTACACTTCAGTTCATTCTGTCTGAAGATTATTTTTACTCTTTATTTTGAAGTATGAAATACTTTCAAATCCCGGCTCCATCATATAATCTTTGTGTGTTTTTGACAAACTTTATTACCACATCTATAAAATTGAGAGAAAATGCTGTACCCTTAACATCATGTTGAGATCAGGACAAAGAGGATTTGACGTTTAAATTCTTGTCTTTGTCTCTAAAATGGGGATCAGTTCAACAACTATTTGGAAATCAAAATAAAAGCATATAGCAAGGATCTTAAATTACTTGGCACATGAAAACTACCCAATAAATATAGATTCTCTTTTTGACACACTCAATGCCTATTCAACTAAATATTTAGAAACCAAAGAGCAATCTTAGTTGAAATGTCATATATTTGATAATTCCATCCTATGTATAATTGGAGATTTAGTTTCCAAGAGAAGAAATAAAGTGATCAAGGGAAATGGTCTCTGCTGAAGGGTCATTAATTCTCTCTTTCTAGATGAAGTCTCAGAAAACATAATGCTGGGAATGGAGCTAATGAATTAGCCCTTCATTCTTGGACATTACTGCAGAGACTGCATACTGAAAAGGCATGTGGCAAGAACATGTTATTCTTTTTTGCCTTTCCTAGGCTTTCCTATGTAGCTAAGGTGAGTATGCCAAACTAAGTGGAGTCCTCCCAAGACATTGCTAAGAAAGTGTGTTTTAAATGTTGATTAAAACATTTGTTCAATAAAACATGGGTTGAAAATGTTTTATATGACAAATTTTTCCCTTAATATTTTTATTGAGAACCAAATAGCAATGAGAGTTTCACAACTGATTACTAGCACAGTTTCAATAATTAATACATTCCATATTGTTGTCTTAGTGGTTATTCATTGTACAAGATGCAGACCTGGTATCCTGTCTCAAACACTATTAGAACAAACCTCTCTATTCATTGAATTAAGAGAATGGAGCCATATATCTATTCTATTTTGATTATACAGATACAAAATGGAACATGTTTCTTTAAGTTGAAATTTGGTGTATTGGGAGATAATCCAGTCCAAATGGAATCACCTATGTGCTCCTGAGAGAAGACTGGAGATTTCCCAGATACGAGCTCAGAAGGCCAGATGACAGCAGTCACAGGTGGAAATGATTCAGCCACAACCAACCTGTGGGAAGTCCCTGGAAACTGGAAGTGGCTGGAAGAGAATGAATTTCTTTTTACTTAAGTTACTTCATTTGTGGTGATTTGGTAATCAGACCTAAAAGATTAACAAAGCATCTATAGTACATATCACTAAAACCCACTGATACTGAAATAAAAGCAACCCATAGCCATACGACAGTAAATCTTAGAAGTGAAAGAAAAAACTTTTTTTTTTTTTTTTTTTTTTGTGACTGATACCTCTGAAAGTCCATCCGCCATATACCAGGAACTCCTTGTTATGACCTCTCATTAGTTATTTCACACTAGAAGTTGAAGGTCTGCCTTGCCTTTTGCTACTGCCTATTTGACTATATGAATTTACCCCTGGTACATCCTAGGGCAAGAAAGTCAATCCATCACTTAATTATAAGACCATCACACTCACACTTGAGGGCAACCCAGCTGAGTCTCTTATACCCCATGTTGTGTATCCAAAATTTTTCCAAATTACACATGGGACCATTGTGTCATTCTCCCTAGCTCCTTCTTATCTCTGACTTCTCAGTTTCCTGTCATGAATACAGAAAGTTCTCTTTTGAATGTAATATTCCAGACTTGGACGGCTCAAAAGAAAAAGCAATAGGTGACCTCATCTCATCAATTAATTCTTAATTAGATACAGCCTAAACAAACTTATGATTGCTTCGCAGTTAGAATAAGCATCAGTCAAGAAATCTGCCAAAACTTATTTCACAGGAATTGTTCACATTTTTAAAATCTAAGCTGTCAAGATTGCCATTTTACTCGATAAATATTGCCATATTAATTTGTTGCTGTCTTTTGTTTCTTCATATCATCATTCATCAATCAACTTTCCTTTCTCGCTTTTACTGTAAATAAAACATTTAATAAGCTGTTTATTAAGATATTAAGCCACTAAAATGTATAGATATGATACATAATAAGAAGCTTTTGGGCTCCACCTGCGTAAAGTTATCCATTACAGGAAGACATACCCAGGAACAGGGCTCTCATTTCTTATCTGTCACAAGAGGGGAATTGTACACTGTTGCTAATCCATTCAAAAGGCATGTACAGAGAAAGGGAAGGCTTCTGCAATTCCTCATTTTACTGGCAGAGCTTTAACATTTACTCCTCTATAAACTTTTCACTTCCCTTATGTTGAGCTGGCAACAGGAAGGCAAAAAGCAGGAGCCAAGATTACAGTAAGTGGAAAAAAATATGAAGACATCAGGACTGAGGAGGAACTGGAACACAAAGGATAGGATGAAGCAAGAATTTGGGGCTATCAGGAGATTGCATTTATTCATGGAAAATTAATAGATGCATAAATATGGTAGGGACCACGAATTCAAGATTTTTCATAGGAGAGTTACAAATAAGGAAAAAGAGAAGTCTACAATGAGCTCTCTTGTTCAGTTCAACTTGGAAAAATTGGAATAAACTTATATTTTCCAATATGTTTGTAGGGCTGGGGAGATAGCTCAGTTTTCTAAGCACATGCCTGGCAAGCACAAAGACCTGAGTTTGATCCCCAGTACTGCATACTGTGCCAGCTCCAGAATCCTGGCTGTGCCCTGTCAGCCACTGAAGCTGGGCCTGGTGGTGCACATCTGTAATTCTGGTGCTGGGGAGGCTGACACAGGAGCTTCACTATGAGTCTGAGCTTCCTGCTGAGACCCTGTATCAAATAAATAAGTTTATAAATGTGCTTTTTTATATATGCATATATATATATATATATATATATATATATATATATATTTTTTTTTTTTTTTTGTCTTTTTGAGACAGGGTCTCACTATGCAGTTCAGGCTGGCCTTAATCTCACTTTGTAGCTCAGGCTGGTCTTGAACTCACAACAATCCTCCTTCCTCAGCCTCCCAAGTGCTGGGATTACAGGCATGCGCCACCACGCCCGGCCTATATATGCCTATATATACTTATCTTTATATAGATAAGTACACATGCACAGATATATACAAGTATGTGAATATACAAGTGCTTATATGTTAATATACAGTGAAATAAAGAAATATAAAATATACGGTTTATATATGTGTACAAAGTTATTGACACACATTGGTCCATTTTGTATCAGTGGAAATGATTGTATATTTATTAGCAATATTCCCTGAAAATCTCTGGAAATACAGATATCCTAGTACCAGTGAACCCACATAGCTCCCTAATCTTGGTTCTGTGTAAATGCTGTCTGCATTAGAAAGAATCATGTTTCCTTGAACAAATATATGTATGACTCCATGGCTGGCCAAATGGTGACAAGAGATAATTCTGGAATATCTTTCCTCTACTTACTTCATTAATATAGGATTTTCTTCAGAAATATAAGATCAGTTAAACATATAGACACGTGTCACCAGAGCTGAGTAGTCAGCTAAGCTGTATTTTTAAGCCCGATTAGGAGCAATATGATTAGCAAAATAAATTATATAGTCATACATTTAAAGTGCAGAAAATCATGAATTTATGCTAATATAGATTAATGATGAATAAATAAATCCTTGAAAAGGCTCTACCTTATTGTTCACTACCAATTGTGTGTGTGTGTGTGTGTGTGTGTGTGTGTGTGTAAAATTAGAAAGTTGCTCTTTTGTAACTATCACTGCAACAAATGATTCAGGTAGTGAATCATCAGGATTGCCAATATAGTAGGCAAAAGATTACTGAAGAACAATGTGGTTACACAATCTCAAAGTATTTTCTTGCAAAGTTTCTTTCAGTTGAAAATACACTCATAGCACAGTACAGGGACTGAGAAGGGCCTTTTTTAGCTCAGTAATCTAAGTTCTCCTCACCAGACACGTGATAAATCAAATGTGAACTTATGCCTGTGATGCCACACAAAGTTCACAGACTTTTCTGTAATGCAGTTCAATGCATACAGAGCATTGTTCTAATCACAAAGACACTTCAAATAAGTCCAAATTGAGTGACATTCTGTAAAATGTCTCAGATGAAAAAAATATCAACATTGCAAAAGAATAAAGAAGAATTGAAGAAAAGTACAGCATGAAAAAGACCTAGGTAGGGCCAGTGAGATAGCTTGGTGGACTAAGTGCCTGCTTAAGAAATATATATATATATATATATATATATATATATATATATATATATATATATATATATATATATATATATATATATATATATATATATATACACACAAGTGCTTATATGTTTATATGTTAATATACAGTGAAATAAAAAGGTGGCACATGCCTATAGTCCTAGTGCTTGAGAGGTTGAAAACAGGACATCACTATAAGACTGGGATGCATAGTGAGATCCTGCACTAAATCCATAAAAAAATAAAGAAAAAGAAAACATACCTAGGTGACATGATAAGCACACTAAGTTAATTCTACTTTGAGTCCTAGGTTAGATGGGACAATAACATACACTGGAGAACACTGAGCATTTGAATGAGTGCACATTTGCTCATAATATTTTATAATTCCTAACCTATAATTCCAAAAACCTGCACTGTTTTTGGTAGATGGGTATGTTAATTTTAGAAGAAAAAGGTATCGAGTTGTTTAGTACAGAGTATCATACCTGTAACATAGTTTCAATTGTTTCAACCACTATCAAGAATATATATAGATGTATTCATATATAGAAAATAGTAAAATATAACAGTGATAAGATTAGAAATCTAAACAAATTGTTATTCTTGCATATTTTTCATTTACACTTTGTAAGTTTAAAATTGAAAGGACAATTTTGTATTGAAAAAACATATATACCTGTGTATACAAAATAGCATAAATATACAGGTACTTTCTTTTATTTCAATGAGAAGAAATATTTGTACTAATAGTGTTCAAAGAAGATACCATGTATGCACCTTGTGCCATGAATAACTACTGCGAAGACAACAATATACAATGCATTAATTATTGAAACTGTCCTACTAACTTGTTTTGAAACTGTCTCATTGCTATTTCTTTCTTAATAAGATTAATTTAAAAATAAATAAATAAAACTGAACTAAAAATATTTTAGAAAAACAGGTGAGTGGCTGAGGAGATAGCTTGGCACCTACATTTCTGCCTGAAAGCACAAGGACCCAGGTTCGATCCCTGGTACAACTACACACCATGCCAGCCACCAAAACTGGGAATGATGGCGCACACCTATAATCTCAGTGGAGAGGAGGCTGAGACAAGAGGATCACTAAGAATCTGAGCTGCATAGTGAGACTGTACCAAATAAATAAATAACATAAAATTTGAATATTTATTGGATTGTGGAAATGCATTAATAGCATCATGCTGTTGAGATACCTAAACTACTTCTTTTTGGAAATTTTGAAATTTGATTATATATATATATATATTTGTATATATAAATATTAATATATCTATGAAAATTAAAAAAAAAGAAATTGTTATTTCTCATTGCTGAGACAAAATATCTGATACTCAGAAGTTAAAGGAGGGAATGTTTATCTTAGTGCACAGTATGTAGAGGTTTCAGTCTACAGTAGAACTCTACTATAGATCAACATCACCAATGATCATGGTAGAGGAAAAACATTCCATGGCATAGCAGGCAGGAAGTAGTGTGGGTACTCAAGAGGAGAAAGGTATCTATATCCATACAAACTTCTATATAGATATTCATATCCATATCTATATCATTTATGTAGTCTATTATGACCACGGCCATAGTAATCCACCTCCTACCACTAGGCTTCACCTCCCAACATCCCACCCAGCCATGAACTCATCAGTAGACTAATACAGGACAATGCACTGATGATCCAGTCACTATTCAAGTGCCCCACCCACAGCCTTTGAGGCTTTAGAGTAGACAGTCAGATATAAGCCATTACAGAATTATTGTTTCAAATTATTTGAAAGACAAAGAGGAATGGTTGTGTGGCAGTATTTTTGCAAGACTGCAATGTGCTACATTGATTAGATACATGCTCAGTGTTTTGGAATTGCAGTTTTGGGGAGGAAAGTTATCTGTTATCTCCTAACTGTGCCTTAAATATATTTCCTTTGCTCCGTCTTCTGCCTTGAGTGGAGCTGCAGAATGCTTCCTTATACCGTTGGAGAAACCTTCCTGTCTCATCGCAGGACATTTTCAAAGAACATTTCTACAAAATTGGGAACTTTAGAAGGTTTTGCTTAAAAACATTTGTGTTTTCAGAGCTCCTTGACCTTCCTTCTGTAGACCCTTTCTGAGGAATGGACACCTGCATAGAGAATGAATTCAAATAATGACATTGAGAAAGTAAAGTCTGTGGCATTCTTGTAGCTCTTATAATAATAGATCAGGGACCTTGGCAGGATTCATTGAGTGCAGAATCAGAACTGGAGTCTAGGACCAGAAAACAAGAAAGAAAAAGAAAAAAAAGACCTATGTGACATGACAAACAAGCTGTGTTAATTCTACGTTGAGTCCTGGGTTAGATGGGAAAATAATATACAATGGACACACCATTAATGACTACTTGGGACCCTAGTTTCCCTTTACCAAAGGACATTGCCATACCAGATTTTATATCCCATGGTTCCATGAGCATTTAGTGCTATTGAATCCTTTTTGTTATAGCAATAATTAGTGGTTTCTTTCTGGATTACTTGGAGCAGTTTTGAAAGGTTTATAGCTTATTCCTGATGTAGATAAATGTTTTTAGAATATTTGTTTTGCTTTTCATGAATAAAAAGGTGATTGAACAAAGCATGCATTCATCATTCTATTTATTGCCCTGAAACAACAAGTGTAATTTATAAACCAATAATACTTCGGGGAGTGTTATACATGTGCTTGAAAAGAATGTCTTAAATTAATGGGAGGCCAAGAAGACACTAATCCAGCATTCCCTGGAGGAAGAGTTAAGAACACAACCAGACAAGAAACCTAGATACATTTTATTGATTAATATAGATTGTGCTGTGTTACTTTAACTGGAGCACAAACAAAGGGAATGAAAATGTCAGTGACTCTGAGATGGCCTCTTCATATTTCCAAGGATATGTGAGAGTAAGAAGACTAGTTTAGAATAACAGACTCCAACTGGAATATAAGGAAATGCCAGGATGGACACTAAGGATATATGTAAATTGTGTTATTTATCTATAATAGTCATTAAAGTTGCTTAGTTTTTGGAAACAATAAAAGTTAGGAAAAATTCACTTTAGAATTTTCATGGCCCATGTGGAAGAACACCTTTTAAGAATGAATGAAAATTTTTTGGTCTACAATTATTAAGTGTCTTATTTTAGAAATGAATAGACACTTCTACTTTGTTATGTGGTTTAGCATGTAGCATCATAAAAATGATCTTTCTTGCTCAGAATATCCTTCTTTCTCTCATTGTACAAGTAAATCTCCAGCAGTACATTCGGTATAATCCACATCTCATTCTGTTTACAGTCTTAATTTCAGTCAAATAATTTCACATGTTTATATAGGCATATACATCAACTAACTCTTCCTTAGAAAAGCTATAGCTAAAAACTTAGGTGGACACAAATATTGACTTCATGAGTAAAGAAAATCTTGTATATGAATCAACAAAGATCCATGACTGATGTTTTGCAAAACTAATTGTGATTTTTTAAAAACATTCTCTGGAGTGCATGTGTTATAAAGATTATAATATAAGATCTTCAGAAAATGTCAGATACATAATAAATATTCATTAATAATAATTATTATTAGGTAATTCACAAGCCAATAAAATGCTAACAATAACAAATTGCAAAGCAGATAGGAATTGCAACAAGTGCATACACTCAATGTAAAATTCTGAAGTAATGAAGAGGGATAGCAGTACCATCAAAATCAGACACAAGAACACAAAACAAAGCCATCATTACTCATTTAATGCAGATGCAAACACATCCAAGTGAAGTCAAAGGCATCAGTATATAGTACATTACAGTGGTAATAGCTGTTAATAACCATAACTTTGAGTCAACAAAAACAGGCAAAATAATATCAAATATCCTCTGTCTAAGAAAGCATGCAAATTGTAATAAAAATTTATAGGCTCTCATTCAAACCAGTTATGATTTTAATGTTAATGTTTCACCCATAAACTCTCAGTAATCTAGAAAACCTATTTTCTAGACCCTTTCTGTAATGGATATCTAGATAGTAAAAGTTTATTTACATTATATTCATCAATCTTAATAACCCCGGAATATGCTTTAGCTGCTGAATAAGATATCACAACTCTCAAGGACAAAATCATGTCTGTATATATTATTATCAATATCAAAGTGCATGATAAAAGAATGGACATTTAGTTGCTGCTTCTCACATACTCGACAAAATGGTGAATACTTATTTACAATTTTTCATAAAAAGAGATAATAAGATCACTTGGAGAGAAAAGAATAGTATTGAAAGGATAACTTTGAATTTTCATTAGCACATTCATCACTTTGGAAAGGCTCCAAAGAAGTTAGAATCTTAATGTAATTTTATTGACTAGATTTATTAAGAGTACCACATAACAAGAGGCTTACAAAGTAGAAGTTTGGAGAAGAGAAGAAATTTGAGGAAAGATGCTCTTATAGTGGAGTCTGGTTTCATCTGGCCAGAGTCCTCCCTGAAAAATGACTGGCCCAGACTGTAGCTACTGTGACTAGGAACCTCTTGTACCCCTTTGTCAGATGGGTAACACTTGCTGTGGTAGACTCTAAGAGGGATTATAGACCAGATGAAGTTCTCAGGTAAGAAATGATCCTTGGTCAGTTGAGGGAAATTATCAAGAGAAGGGAGCAGCTATAAACAATGATTAGCTGATGCCACTGTTGCTAGGGATAGATTGACTGAGTAAAGGGTGCACTGTTGGGTGAAGCAAGTATGAGCAGAGTGAAAGCAGCAGACACGCAAATTTGCCTCTGTACAACTTAGTTCCACTTGCTTCCTACTCTGAGTTCACTTATCTAGGATGATTGAGGTAATCCAGAACTCTGATTAGTCACAGTTACTTGAAAATCCAAGAGTAGAAAAGGAGTTTTGGTATGATCAGTCCTGAGGTTATAGTAATGTTCATTGCTCTCAGCAATCTGGACTTTCAGAGCCTCACCCAATACTTCTGCTGGGCCAGATGGGTTGCCTGCTGTAATGATTCACACCTTCATTCTTGAAAGCTTCTACCATGTCTTTTTCCTTTTGTAGCAGGGGAGTGCATACTTAGAGTTATAGCACACAACAATACTAAAACATGTTCCATTGGGTCACTGGTATTAAGTATTACTCACTTTGTTATGCAGTAGCAATTCTATCTTCTCATAATGACTAGGGCTAAAGACCATTTTTGTGTTTGCTGCTCTATTGCTTGCAGGACATCAAAGTAGGTTTAAGGAGAGCGCAGTTTTATTTTTAATGATGTCCTTACTGCAGTCCCTAGAGGTGATGTGCTCCATATCACCTGTCAGTCCCTGATAACACACAGGGCACAGTGAGAAAATGAGCATCTAGGTGAGGAAGCGGGCCCTCACCAGATCTAATTGTGCTACTTTCTTAACCTTTGACTCTTCATCCCATAGAATTGTGAGAAATATTTTCTGCTCTAACCAATCCATCCAGTCTGTTTTTCTCTTATCTCAGCATGAATGAACTAAGATAAGATTCTTCTTTTTGGGTGGCTAAATATGGCAGAGCTATGTTTATAAAGCCTGGATCTACTGGTGAATTCCATCTTGCTTTCTATTCTGTTCAAAACTGGCAGTTTTCCATGGCACCCAATAACAAGATCAAAGGATGGTTCTTAAGTATGAAATATGACTCTTCCAGTGGGCCCTGCCAAATTTTGGGTTTGATAGGATGCAATTTGAAAGAAGCTGATATTTTGGAACGGATTACCCAGTTTGTCCAATATTAGTGTACTCTTAAAAAAAATGCTTTGATGAATCAACTCCCTTGGTAGGGCTTATGATTCACCATCTGGAATATGTGCCTCTTCAAAAAGCCTAGCATGCTTCTCAACTCATGATCATCTAATTTAATTGACACAGTGTCATCAGTATCCTGGATGACTATAATGTTTTCTAGAATGTTTCAAGTGTCACATCCCTTCAGATTGTAAAAGAGAACAGAACAATTTTTATGCCCTGGGGCCAAGCATACTGTTTTGTTATACCATCTAATTACAAACTGTTTGTGATCCTCTTCTGGTAAGCATTAAAATGAACATTTTGATGATATTGTATTCACCATCTTAATCCCTCTTTTAGTCAGAATTAAAAAGAGAAAACCTTTTGTATAGGACACATAATGTTATGGGGTTATTTTATACTATTCACCAACAGAGTCAAATGCAAAAGAGTTCAAGAGATCTGTCCACACATAGAGATCCAAAGAATCTAGGTGAATACCTGGATTTCATAGCGATGTCATGCATGAGTCCACCTGAGACCTAGAGCCCATAGGAATATCTTGTGCAAGTCTGTGTGATGGATCTGTACTGGTAAGGAACAACAGTCAGTGATGGAAGCTAGAATGTCAGCACCAGAATAATGAGTGATTTGTTCCAGCATGCTGAAGGATCTACATTGGAACTAGGAGGTGACACTCAAGGTAAGGACTATAGGTCCTTCAAAAATTACCACAGCTATCCTCAGTCACAGACAGCAAATATCTGAACTTCTCTGACCATAAGAACAGCTGAATTCATATTAAGAAAACCAGCATAACAAGCCTCTCCTGGAGAAATAATAGCATACCATCTTTCCCTCCAGTTCTCCTTTTATCCTGTTGGCAACAATCCTTAAGTGGGCCTTCCACACTCAGCACCGTGCTGATTCAGTTCAGCTGTGTGTTACAAGTTGGATGTTAGTTTATCCACCAAAACTCCTGTTGGCCACATTGCCTATTTCTGTCATTGTGTTCACCTTGCCTATAATAGTTAAGTGCTGCCAGCTGTTCTCTGATTTTTCTCAACTCCTAGATCCTTTTTGTTCCAATGGATCTCACTGCTGCACAAGCATGACCTCATTTATCAATTCCAGCCTCATTCCAAAAAATCATTACTGAAATTCTCAACTGGGCTAGTAGCCTGTTCATTGATGCATTTCCTAATCACTTTGATAAACAATGAGAACCCTAGACTTCTACATGGACAGAGACAAGTGCCAACTTTTCAGTCTGTACTAAACTATCAAAAACTGTTTCAAAATTTCCCATTTCTCCAAGGATTTGATTTTTCCTATACTGTTTTCATGGCAGTTCATGTAATTATTCTATAATGAAAAAGTTTTCTAACTTCTAAAAGTTTCTAAACTTCTTCTAGGGTTCATGTATGGATTTAAAAGGAAGTATATTTTACTACACTCCTTATTCTGTGTTATACTTCAGAGGTTTCTCAGAACACATTTCCAAGAATAATTTTACTTAGAAGTATATAGAAGACATAGCTTAAAGACTTTTTGGTATATATTGTCTCCTCTCCCTTGGCAAATGCAGCATTTCCCCGTTGTTTGATGCTAAAGTTGGACACTTCTTATGGATCTGTTGGCAAAAAAAAAGAATGAAAAATACATCTTTGTTTCGGTAGGCTTCACCTTAAAGCCTAACATATTTGAGTTACCTTCATGGTTCTCAATAAGAGTAAGACTGTTTTCCAACAAAAATTTTTGGATGATCCAGAGAAATCAGGAAATGTAAGGGTCTAAACTCCATGTACTTGCATATTCGTGCCACAAGACTCAGGATTCCTCAAGATACCTTAGCACAGTGGATCTGAAAGATCTACTTAACATCAACCTTTCTCTCAAGTCCTGCCACTCAAAATTAAGTCCACTGCCTATCTTGAATTTTGTCTGCTCTTCAAACTGCAGGACACATAGTCATTTTAAATGTTTTTAAATTGTTCATTTTTAAAAATCTGGCCTTGGTAAGATCCTCGCCTCAATACTTTCATGGCCTTTGGATACAGTTATCCATTTCTAGAGTCCTTGTTCTTGCTATTTTCCTTATACCAAAGACTTCATTACCTAGAGATTCCCCTTACAGATTACTACAGATTAAAATCATAGCTATCAGATTGCCAAGGACTAACAGTACTGTATCTGCCAGGTCATTCTGGTTGTCAATGCAACCATCTATTAGATTAGTGGATTATTAAACTTCAGGATCTCACACTTAGTCTTCTTTAAGAACAATTTTCAATAAATTATCTTTGGATAATAGTGCTACAGTAAAGAGCATAAAATTTGAGTTTTTGTGAATGTCATTTATTGAAGTTACTTTCTCAGAGGAAGAGGCACTGGAATCTGAACTAAGCAAGGACACAATCTCTGCTGAAATTGAGTTCCCACCTAATTTCACAGGGATTGTAAGGTATGAATCATGTTCAGCATTGATTCCACACTCAGTGAAGGAGCCATTATGCTGTACCTCATCCAGTGAATGATTGGCAGCTGGTTGCTCAGGGAGTGTGTGTAACATATGAGGCCAGTGACTCTTGTTTGGACAAAGGCAATTCCAGAAGAGGGTAGCCCAATCAATGAATAGACGATATGGCAATAACACCAGTAAGAGCTATGTTAGTGTACCATACAGCAGCAGATATTTCATGGAGGTTAGGGGATATCCCACCAAAGTTGAGTCAAACTGTGCTTTAAAATGTCTTGTTGAGCATGATGGCACTTGCCTATAATCCCAGCATTTAGCAAGGCCGAGGTGAGAGGATTGCTGCAAATTTCAGGCAAGCCATTGAGTTCAAGGGGCCAGGGAGATGGCTCAGTGAAGTAAGTGCTTCCCTGCCATTGAGTTCAAGGCCAGCCTAAGCTATATAGTGAGACTCTTTCTTAAGAAATCTCCCCTAAATAAATACATAAACAGAGCAGCCCAAACCCATGCAAATAGAGGCTGGGATTGTGGTCACTTGGAAGAGGGAAGAGAAGAAAGCATTCAGGCCTCTGATTCCATGTCCTCTGCTAATCTAGAGCCAGGCATGCATACAGTTTGTCAAGTTCATGTAAATTCTTTAAGCTATATTTTTCTCTCTCACTCTCACTCTCGCTGTGCCTCTCCCTCTCGCTCTCACTCTTGTTCTGGCTCTCACTCTCTGTAGCTCTCACTTGTTTTGTTGCTGTGGTTGTTTTGAGACAGGTTCTCACTATGTAGCACACAGACTCATAATGATCCTTTCCAAGTGGTGCAATTATAGACATGGACCATTATGTACCACAAAAAAAAAAAAAAAAAAAAAAAAAAAAAAAAAAAAAAAAAAAAAAAAAAAAAAAAAAAAAAAAAAAAAAAAAAAAATTAAAAGAAAATACTCTTTCCTAACATGTTCAAATGAGATGGTGTATGAGAAGGTGTATGAAGGTGGGAGGAGGAGGAAGGAAACGAAAGTAACAAGGTGTAAGAAAAGAGAATGGAAGGAAAAAATAAAAACAAAGCATTACAAAAAGAAGAGAAATGGGTTGAAGAGAAGGAGAGGAATGGGGGAAATGCAAGAATTAAAATATATCAGGACAAGTGATATAGTTCAGTGGTAGAGTACCTTCCTGGAAAACACAAGGTCCTGAGTTCAATTCCTGGCATACAACCCCACACACTCATACAAAATATATTATTCACAAATTCCCTATGATGAATGTGATCAATATGTACTAATAAAAACTAGTTTAAAAATTACCAAAAATTCCAAGGAAATAGTGTCTCCTGGAGTAATGTCCAAATATTTATGTGAATGCTTCCCGGTTCTGAGTTGTGTCACCTCCTTCCAGCAGATGCAGAATGGAGAGGAAAAGGAGCAGGGAGGACTGCCCGATTCCAGGCAGCTGATGGCCCCAGTGACAAGGTTCAGTCACACTGATGGTATGTGTGACCCAGCGTGACGTGTGGGTGGTGGTGTTTCCCTGCGGTCCTCAAGCTCAGTTTGAACAAACCTCTAAAAAAAGTAAATGAAAGAAAAACACAAAGCTGTCATTTTCACTTAAGATCATTTGTGGGTAAATATGATGCAGTTAAATGTGATTCTTTTATGTGGTTACTATTTAGACTAGTCAGTCAGTGTTACTATTTATTTTCTAGTGTTGATAGTTCTTTCTTTCTTTCTGTCTTTCTTCCTTTCTTCCTTCCTTCCTTCCTTCCTTCCTTCCTTCCTTCCTTCCTGCCTGCCTCCCTGCCTGCCTGCCTGCCTGCCTTCCTTCCTTCCTTCCTTCCTTCCTTCCTTCCTTCCTTCCTTCCTTCTTCTTTCTTTCCTTGGTACACAGTCTCACTATGCAGCTCAGACTCAGTGATCCTCCTGTCTCAGCCTGCCCAGTGCTGGAATTTCATGTATGCACCACCATCCTGGGTTTCAGTGGCCAGCTCCCCTTGGGGCCAACACAGCATGCGGTATGAGATGTTGAACCTGGCTCCTTGTGATTGCCAGGCAAGCGTGTAGATGGCTGAGCTATCCCCCCATCCTGATAGTTTTTTCTTATGTAAAATTAATTCTACTTCACTAATAACAAATAGACTACTGAACACTTTTTCTGGAATACTTCCTACTTGATAAGAAATGGTAAAGAGCCATATGAGCAGTCATTCAGCTTTTAGTCACCTGGAGAAAATGATACAAATATTCATTTTCTCTCCCTTTCTGCCTCCCCTCCCACCCAATGGTACTAGATATTCAATATCAAGGCGCACTCAGTTACATACTCAGTCTGTTTTAAAGTATTATTTTGAGTCAGAATCTCAATACAGTTGCCCAGGTGAGTCACTAATTTGTGATCATCCCACCTCAGCCTCCTACATGGTTGGAATTATATGTGTTTGCCAACACATTTGGCTTCTTTGCACTTCTTTCTATGTATCATAGAAAATAAACTATTGTAAAATAATAAACAGTCCCAACAGTCTTAATAAACCACACACAAACACACACACACACACACACACACTATATATATATAGATATATAGATATAGATATAGATATAGATATATATATATATATATATATATATATATATATCTTTTAATATCTGGCTAAAGGCAGATATTAACCCACCAGTTATTACATTATGGCAACTTCAATTTCCTTAAAATATTTTATGGTTCTACTCACTAAACATGTATGAAATGCTCAGTCTATGGAATTCATATCTTCAGAGTAAATAAAGAATAGGCAGTGAATTGTGATAATTCAGTCTTCCTCCCAAATAAGAAATATAATCCAGTGTCTCTATGAGAATTTTACATAGATGTTCCCAAATAACAATTAGCAAAGTGGGAAGCATTTTCTGGCAAAATCTGGATATAATTATATGACTGTGAAAGCTTCATGTCCACAGAACTGTAAATATGCATTTTCTAGCATATTCAATTTGTTGTAATAAGATAGAGCATAAAGGTATTCGATATCATTATGTCAGAACTTTAACTCCTTTACTTTTACTTTTTATTGAGAAAAGTAAAAACTTCTCTGACCATGTTTTCCAAAACTTTCGTGATTGCTGTTTTGTTTTCTAGCTATGCATACAGAAATATTCCACAGAGTGGAGCTAGTTGTTACTTACCATAGAAACCTAATGAATAAGAAGTTGTAATTATGCATGTAGACTGAAGCCAAATGGCAAATCAAATAACATAGTAAATATCTGTTATCATCACTTGAAACAAAAATATACACATGTATAAATGAAATGCATAAGCTTTGTATTGTTCATGGGCAAAAAGAATATCCTATGCCATTCCATGGTGTGGTGATGACATGGGGGACATTGGACAAAAGCTGCTGCTGAATGTCAAAGAAATATGGACTTTGAGAAAATAAAAGAGCCCCAATTAGGCAGAGAGGTCGATAAGTCATCAATGCCAAGAGAATCCTGTCAGAGAAAGGTTTAACTGGGTTGTACAATTCGGTAAGAAGTGACAGATTTAAACATATTTTAGTCTTGTTAAAAACACTGTTCAAATGGAGATTTTATTATTTTAAGGGTGTTTGATCATCCCTTATTTCTATTATGTATTTCATCTTAACTAGTTCGTATATTTATCTATTCATATATTATGCATATTCTAATTCTTGTGTTTAAATATATGTTAGAAAGAACAAATAAAATTTATATAGTCATATTTCATATATAAATAGTCTATCATTGATGTGTGTTTGTTGAAAGAATCGTATGTATGTAATTCTATGCCCTCAAATTCTGGGCAACTCAGTACCTCGGCAAAGGCATCTGGGTGAACTTGGCTGTTGCAGGAGCAGTGGAGCCCATGACTAAGGAGGCTGACAGGAAGGCCCAAGAATCACTTCACAGAGCTTTGTGATGCTGTCACATCTGGCCTGGAATGAAATTTGCAACTCAATTCGGAAATTCGGAACTCAAAGTGCACAATGTGACCCGTGAGTGGCCACTGTCCAGAGCTAATAAGCTAAGTAGAATCAGATCCAGCAAGAGAGTCCTCAGGCCACCTCCTGTGGACCTGTGTAGTGGATGGGCTAAGGAAGAAAGCTCCACTACTTTGCCGCCCTCTTGAGGGTGCCCCTGCCACGGAATCCACTCTCCTATACCACTGGACATTGGCTTTTACAGATACCTGATCTTGGAACATTTTAGAATTTCCTATGGTAGGTGTCTACTAAAAAGTGACAAAAATACAAATTCTCTTCTAGTTTCCTTAAGTGAGTCAACTCTTTCTAAAGAGCCATTACTGAAAACCTGCTAGGTATGGTAGCACATGCCTATAATCCTAGCACTAAGAAGTTTCAGGCAGGAGGGTAGCAAGTTCGAGGTCAGACCAGTGTACTAGGGAGATCCAGCCTCAAAAGACCAAAAAATGAACAAATAGAAACAAAAAAGGAAGACTATTCAGTGTAGAATAACATTATGACCTAAGTATGAACAGGAAATTTACAAGTATACTTTAATATTACTCATAACCAGTATAGCAGCAAAAAACAGAATGGGAGATTTGGAATTATATTCAGAAAATAATGTACATGATAATATCACATGATGACTGTGAAAGATGGACAGTGAAGAGAATGCTTGTATACCAACAGTGGGGCTTCAACAGAGATATAGGTGCACTAGAAAACATTATTCTTTTCAGTGTTTAACTGGCATATCCTTATCCTATGTTCTAGGTAGTCAGCCTAAATGATTGAATGCGTGTGTGTGGCCACAAAACATTTATAGAAGAAATTAAAACATTGCTGTTCATATTATCTACAACTGAAAACAATCCACACATCTATAATATGGTAGTTGCATAACATGCTATTTTAATATTTTATTTGTGTAGCCACATGGAGGGATCTTCAAACTATTATGTTTAGATTACAAAATAATCTAAACTAAAACCTGTTATATACATAATTCCATTTGTGTTCCATAAATTTAAAAAAAAGTATAGAATAGAAAATAGAATACTGTTTATCCTAAAGTAGCCACTGATAGAGAAATGGGAAAGCATATGAAGCAAATTCTCGAGAGTAGTTTGCCCACTTCCTGAATATTCATGTGGGTGATGATTCTAAGCATTTTGGTATTTTAATGAATGGATATGATAGCTTAAAATGTAATTTCACACCTGGCTCCAGTGTCAGAGAAACATATAGTGCTTCAGTTCCCGATACTCTTCTCTCCTTGTTAAATAAATCGTGTGCAGTATAGAGGGTGAAGAAAATTGAGTCTTTAATATGTATACATATCTCGCAGTGCCTCTGCCATCTCCCATTTGCCCCTTGATCATGGACATTCTATTTTCTCAGACAATTCAGGCCTCTTTGAATTTGTGGGTCTCATGAGAGGCGTAATCACTGCAGCTCAGGGTAAAAAGTTTCAGTCCCAGGAAACCCAAACTAAGCCTCTTATAGTTTCCTGGTCGAATAAGAAGAGGTGAGATGGATATTTTAGAAACACCTTCCTGAAGATCAGCAGTTATAGATTGCATCCAGTTCAAGAGAAGATGAGGCATACAGAAGCAAAAAGCAGAGAAGGCCTGTGGATGATGGATGCCCTTCATATTCGATTCTAATGCACAGTGAGTACGCTCAGAAATGATGAGTTCGTCTAGGATGCTAGCTTGCTTAGGCTTATTTTCAGGTGGCATTCTCAGTTCGGCCTAAATGAAGCTGGAGGGACAGATTATGGCGCTCTAAAGAGTGGATTTACATTGGGCACAGCTTATGTATCCTGTAAAACTGACTCTACGCTATATTGCTGGTTCTAGGTAAGATTGGAAAGGCACATGGCACTGTCTGTTTGGCCCCAGCATGTAGGAGTGAGGCCTTGTACTAAACACTATGAATGTACCCTGTAGTCCAGCTGCCACGCCCTCTGAGCATTTTTCATATCTCCCAAATCATTTATTTGATTGGAAGTGAGTATTCTTTAGGCTTCTCCTTTACTTAGAATTCCACACAACTAACTGGGTACAGACAGAAAAGCATACGGCTCTAAAATCTTTCTCTCTTAATTTCTGCTAACTAGGAACCCTAGTCAACCACCTAGTTCCCCTCACTTCCTCTGTCATTCTTTCATTAATTTAAAAAGTATTTATTGAGAACCATCCTTTTGTAAGGAAATCTGATAGGTGTTGAAGTTTTCAAAAAGGTGCAATAGAGAGAAAAACTCAAATAGAAAATGTGGCTGATTCAACTTTTAGAAGGTATAAAGGAGTAAGTGTAGGGTTAGAAAGATGAGAATCTAATTTTCTACATGAGGTGGTCTAGGAAGGATCTAAGAACTAAAGAAATGTGGTCAGTGTAGACACCTAACAGCCAAAACCAGCCAAACAAGTGTGAAGCAGCTGCCTATCCACAGCTGGTGGGCCCGGAAGGAGACGCATCCTCGTGGTTTTGCTGCCAGGACTTCACGCTGAAGTCTTCACTGTGTGACTTTTCTTTTAATTGATGTATTTTTTATACATGATTATCAGTAAAGGAAAACACAGATATGTCCTCCAAAGATTAATGCATTTCTAAAATATTTATAAACTATAATATTTGGTAAATGGAATTAAAAGCAAGGACAATCAAAGATCAGTAATAAAGATAGGGCAGCCCATTCGGGATTCCTCCTGCCTCTCAGGAGCTATTCCTAATCCCCATTTCCCATTTGTATTCTCCAGTAAATATTCTACTCCTAAAAAAGAATAAGAACATCTTCGTTCAAAATTACCCAGACTGGTGTTCGGTTTATGTCCTCACGGAAGGTTCTTTCTGGCGAGGCTGCACTGTGCTGTGATCAAGCACACAGCCTGAGATCGTCTCCTTCACAACTTTCTGCTTTTACTTTGTTTTATTCTCTCTCTCTCTCTCTCTCTCTCTCTCTCTCTCTCTCTGGAAAACTAAGTCTTGACAATCACTCCATTTTGCTCTCATAACATTGCGCAGTGCTTCGACAAACCCTGCTCCACATATCGCGTTGTGAGAGCTCCTCTCTGTGATTGCAGATGGATTGTTTCACTTAGTTTGAATTTTACCTGACCTACTGTTCTCACGATTTTCATCTCATGATCCCTCATACAGATTCTGTAGGTTTTTGAGAAAACTATTCACTTTCATCTAACCTTCCTGGATTATTCACATAATCCTCCATATATGTATTTACTTTTATAAATATTTATGAGTATCTTTTTCATTTCAAATTCTGGTGGAAACTGGGAATTCAATGCAAATAGTAATATCACTTCACGTAGAGAACAAAAACGTCTTGCAGGAAAACTGACATGCAAGCCTACTTTACAGACGCGATTTTAGAATAGGTTACTTTCCACCAAAATAAAACTTCAGACAAAGAGTACAGAAGATCCAGGTTCAGGTTCATTCCTGGAGCAGGGCAGAAAGACACCAGGGTGTTCCATCCAGAGCCTGCACTCTCGTGTGTGGCAGCATCTAGCACAGGACTCACCCCCACTCAGCATCACTGAGTGTCCCTCATCCTGTGCGTCAACGCATCTGTTTTAAGAGCTTCTGATGCAGGTATCCTTAATACCACAACTTTGATTCCCCCTAGACCTTTATCTTTCATACTTATAGCCATGTTTAATATGAAAAGTAAGGTGATGTAATGAAGCCTTACAGAATCCTGTGTAAATGCTTCCCTATTATTGTGAATTTTAGCAGAAGCCTGGATCTGTTAAAAAAAAAAAAAAATTCTCCCTGGGAACTCTTTTTGGGTTTGACCCAACTGTCTGAGTTAGAGCTATTGCTAAGAGAAAACAATGTCAACTAAATTTCTTTATGGAGAATCATCCAATACCAACAACCACAAAAAATATTAAGTGTAGAGCATCCTGCTTCTCAGGTCTCATCTCACGTAGCCAGATAGAAACTCTAAGATTACTTTCTGATAGAGGAAAAAGTTTTACTGTGTCTTTCCATATGGACTAAAAACCATGTGCTTTTATGACCTTTTTCTATTATTCCACATGTAAGGCAGGATTGTAGTGAGAACAAAATGGAAATAAGAAGTGTGCTACAATTGTATTCTTTCTGCAACACCGTCATCAAGTTTATTTCAGCTGACTTCCATGAAGGAGTTAATTGAAGCCAAAACTCCAGGTCCAGTTTATATCTGGAAAGAAAAATTGGGGACTACTTGGTTTTGAAAATGATATCTCTAAGAAAATAGCATTGACAAGACATTTAATCTAATTAAGAACTCTAGGTGAGACTCAGCTGTGTGTAATTTTAAAAAGTCTGGCTTAAGAGAAGCAGCAAAGTCAACATGATTCTACTTCCAATACTGACACTCAGATTTAATGCAGTACCACTCCAAACACTAATGTCGTTTCTCACATAGGTATAGCAAGCAATTTTAAAATTCATATGGAGTCAGAAAAGACAAAGAATAGAAAAAACAACAACAATCCTGAATAACAAAAGCAAACCAGGTTGCATCACAATCCCATACTTGAAGTTATATTATAAAGCTACAGTGATTAAAATAGCACAGTGCTGGTACAAAAAGGCATTTCAATCAAGGGAACAGAAAATAAGAAGTACAAACACCTAACAACCATATATCTATTTGATTTTGAAAATAAAGCCAAAGACATACACTGGAAGAAAGATATTGTCTAAAATGGGGCTGGGGAAATTGGATATTGACCTGCAGAAGATTTTTTTTTTTTTTTTTTTTTTTGTCTTTTTGAAACAGGGTCTCACTATGCAGTTCAGGCTGGCCTTAAGCTCACTTTGTAGCTCAGGCTGGCCTCGAACTCACAACAATCCTCCTGCCTCAGCCTCCCGAGTGCTGGGATTACAGGCCTGCGCCACCACGCCCGGCTGACCTGCAGAAGATTGAGTCTAGATATATCTCACCACATACTAAACTCCGTTCAACATGGACCAAACATCAAAATGCTAAAGCAGAAGCCCGTAATCTACTGAATAACGAAATACGTAAAACTCCCAAAGACACGACATAGTCAAAGACTTCCTTAACATAACTCCAGTGGCACAAGAAATAATTCCAACTATCAAAAAATGAAGGATGGTGTCTGCATAATGAAGGAAACAACTAATAACTAACATCATAGAGAGCAGAAAGACAATCCCAAGCTATTTCCACAGACAGAGGGATAATATCAAGAATATGCAAAAAGGGGACTGGGGAGATGACTCACTAGCATAAGTGCTTCCCTGGCAAGGGCAAGGCCCTGAGTTCAATCTCTGGTTCTGAAAAAAAATGTATGTATATATATATATATATATATATATATATATATATATATATATATATATGCAAAAAGCTCAAGAAGTTAGACACCCAAAGTAAAAGATCCAGTCAAAACATGGGCAACCAAAATAAATAGATACTTCTCAGAAGAAGTATAAATGAGCAATAAATGCATAAAAAATGATCTCCATCATTGCCTATCTCAGAAGCACAAATTAAAGCAACACTGAGATCCTGTTTCACCCTGAAAGAATGGCTAGCATCAAAAAATCTAATCAGTACAAATTCTGGGCCGATTGTGGGGGAAAGAAGCTATACTACGTAATTGGTGGAAATGTCAACTGGCACGACCACTATAAAACTCAGTGTTTAAGCTCCCCCCAAAACTAAAAATAGAAAATCCATTTGACCTAACAACAAGGTGAAATCATCATATTACAGGGATTCATGCATATCCGTGTTTATAGCAGCTCAACTTATAATAGCTAGAACTTGGAAGCAACCTAAATGTCAATAAACAGATGATGGAAGAGAAAAATGTGGTGTTTATATACAACACTCTTGCTCTACTATATGAAAAGAGAAAATAGAACTATTT
Source organism: Ctenomys sociabilis (assembly GCA_004027165.1). Lineage (NCBI taxonomy): Eukaryota > Metazoa > Chordata > Mammalia > Rodentia > Ctenomyidae > Ctenomys > Ctenomys sociabilis. The sequence continues at coordinate 24,138 of PVKA01032776.1, forward strand.
GTACTTAAGTGGATACAATTTCAGAATGTAAAGGTAAGTGAGAAATACAAGCTCAGATAGTGCATAGAAAAAAATATATACATATTTATGTATATATATGACACAAATAAAGCACAAAAAAGGGAAGAGAAATAAATAAGTAGAGATAATTTCAATATTTCTTCAAATTAAAAATTTATTTCAAAAAATATATAAACTAATTGATTACATCAATGATATTAATTTATCTTAGTTTATTAGAAAGAGATATTTGTGTTATTATTGTTTCTTTTTGTAAGAATCTTTCTGGTTTATGTCTTGTGTTCTGAGGAACTACCTTGAAGATAATTATGTGCATAATTTCTATTTCTTTGGATATCTTAAATGCTCTATTGTTCCTATGAATGTGGTTTATTTTGAATGAAAGGATAAAAAATAAATTTCTAGACTAGGGAAATTATGAAAATAGAAAGTAGTTCAATGGTAACTAGATTTTGGGGAGAGGGATTGGAAACTGATAACAGCTAGGGGTGTCAGATGTTTCAATTGAGGATAATAAAAAGGTACAGATATGATGTGGTCATGATTATACAATTCTGTCAAGATGCTAAATATTTACTAAACCATAGACTTTAACTTTGTAAACTATATAGTATGTAGATTTTATTTTAATAAGTTTGTTACTTTTTGTAGAAAATAATACAGTGTAATAACTATTGTTATTCTCTTATTAGATAATGAAATTTTGTTTTGTTTTTCTTAAAGTTAAAAAATGGTTAAATAGCTATCTGTCAGAAAGCATTAACATTTATTATTTTAATTATTGATAATAAAATGTAATAGCTTCATCTAAAAAAAATCCTGCAGAAGCC
>PVKA01032777.1:0-25004 GCA_004027165.1 Ctenomys sociabilis
AGTTACTTGCCTCCCTTTTAATGGTACACCAAGCCATGAAATCCTAGTTTTCTCTATTTTATTTTATTGAGAAAAAATAGCAATAAGACAGTTTTGAAACTGATTAATAGCACAGCTTCAATAATTAATACCTTGTACATTGGTATCTTCTTAGTGGTTATCCATATAATAAGATACAGACAGGATATCCTGTCCAAACACTATTAGTACAAATCTTTCTTCTCATTGATTTAAGTGAAAGTAGGAGTATATCTATGCTACCTATGCTATATATACACATACAAAAGGCACCTTCCTTTGTATCCTCTTTTTTTTTATTTAGTCCTGCCAGATATGGGTATTCCATTGGTATCTAAATACTATAGGTGTATGAAATCAGCAAAGCAATGCGCCACAGTCCAGCAGTCCGCAGTGTTAGTAGTAGGTTATCCGCAGAAGTTGCTGACTTGAGTGTTTCACAGCTCAGCATATTAATATGGCTTTACTTCATATACCTCGTTTTTATACTTTTCTGCTGGATCATTAAGACCAAAATAAAGCAAGTGGTTCTTTTCTGCAGATAGAGATCTACAATTCTTTCTCTTCCATCATCTGCAACCTTTATACAACCTTCTTTCTAGGATGAAGAACTAGAGTTTATAATAGTGGAGTTATGGACATGAGTTTATCAGCCAAATGAAAACTGAATTGCTCAGGTGAGTGATTATTCTCTTGGGGACATCCTTCTGGCCACCTATATCTATTCATCCCTAGAAATGACATCATCTTTGTATACATGATGTCCCTGTTAGTGTCTGGGTCACTATGTGATTTCAATAAAATGCAGAGATATCAGCAGTGGCTGTTCTCAATGGTGCTACATAGGGAGTGCTCTGATTTTTCTACTGAGCCCTCTTCTCTTCAGCTAATACCAAGGAAACCTGTGCCCAAGGCCTATGGATTGCAGAATTCAGTTCCCACTTCTCAGAGCTGCAAGCTTCCCAGTCATAGTTGGAACCATGCATCCAGAGGATCCCTCATCTGGGAATACCCCTGGGTCAGTGCTTTGAGTATGGTGACTGCAAAGCCAGGCTGAGCCTTTCTTCCACCTCTTGGAGCTTTGCAGTATGCACTGATTGTGGTGACCAGTGTCAGCCCTTCCAAGGTAAGGAAAGAAAGGGGCAAGGCAGTCACTCTTCTCTACATTTATTGCCAGGTATTTGTTGCTGCAGGAGGCAGTATGTTTTTACATGTGTTCTCTGGGACAGCATGAACTGTCAGACTCTAGCTCCAGAATTTTGGTATTTAGGAACAGATGATACCTGCTATGCACTTGTTTTTTTTTTTAATCAATCATAGTTTTATAAATGAAGTACTTTCACCTCAAAGTTTTATCTTTATAGTATATGTACTAAATATTAATATAAAAGAATTATCAGCTCTGAAGTTGGATGCCTTTCTTATAATGAGGCATCCTCCTAAGGTGGCGGGTTATATTATGCCTTTGAACACTCAGCTGCAAACCCTCATGGGTTTCCCATCCATGGCCTCTGTGATGCTGACAGTGTCGGGAAACTGAAGATTGCAAGGAGAAAGTGGAAAATAGCTTGCAGATTCCCAGGACTTTGTGCTTAAGTCACACAGGTAATCATTTCGTTGGCCTTGGACACATTTATTATCTTAACACTCTCACTAGGATTACAGCTCTGGTGTAATCCTCACTAGGATTACAGCTCTGGTGTTTCTCTTCATAATGCATTCCATAATTTTTATCTATATTTATATTCAATAATTTATTCCTTTAATGGAATTTTTGATCTGTGCAGCAGTGTTTTCTGTGGGTTGTCGCCCTTCTGGGACTGTTGTTCTGTGGGCTTGTAGGATTCTGAACTGTGTCTGTTAGCACTGTTGCTGTCATATTCTTGGTAATGGTCAGAGAGAAGCTCAGCCCAGGGGTCATCCTCAATGTAGAAGATTGTCTTTTAGTCCACCTGTGATACAGACCTAACTAATACTTCTGCTTAATTTTTCTCTCCAGGAGCTAAGTATTGTTGGAAAGCAGAATAGACATTGCTGATGAAGAGAACTAATACATTAAGTGAAGTTTTTGGATTTCATCAAAAAATAGAAAAAATAACCCAATTTAAAGTCTACAGAGAACACTGGAGTGATTCTTGTGATCACTGAATTTCAACAGTACCAAGAGCGTTTGCTAGTTTTCACTCCAACAGCCCAGTTGTATTGGAAAAATTGCAGTTCTTTGCCTCCAATTTTGTGAAATACCTGTGAAGACCAAGTCCTACATTTGTAGAGCCAACAGAGAGAACTTATTTCTGGTCCTCTTAATTTCCATCCATGAGAAGACCAAAGGCATTTGCACTGTGGTGCCCTACAAGGGGCAGTGACAGCAATGCAGTGTTTCCTGGATGTGCTCAGCCTGAGGGTAACAAAAAGGTATCATCAGACATATGCATAGTGTAGACCTATGACCATGAGAGCTGATAGTTTTCTTTAGTCAGTGTCACCACAAAAAAACATGACAAAGTGAAGAGGAGACATTTGATTTTGAAAAACATTAATAGCACACATATGTACCATGGTACCTGGGTTCATGAACTCAATTCTTTCCCTGATTGTGGCCACCAGCTGAACTGAACAAGAACCAAAGCCAATTTCCTGATAAGGACAGTGTGAATCCCAACCATTGAACTTGATTTGGTTCTTGTATAATTCAGTGTAGCCACAATCATGGAAAGAATTAAGTTTATGAATGAAGGCACCACTGTATATCTCCTTTCCCCAAAATGAGACCTAGCCAGAAAAGAATCACCTTTGAAAAATAGAGATTACAAATGCCAGCCCCATCAGGCTATCCCTGCCTTCCCAGCCATCACTAGTCTGTTGGTCCATGGCTGCTCTTGAAGACAAGAATAAGCTGACTGGGCTGGCAGTTGCGATCTGTGGTTTTAAAGGCTGATTGTTCCCTGTCTAGGTCTTATTTTGGGAGAAAAATGGTATGTTAGTGCCACTGAAACACAAATATCTCCTCTCTTTTTTTGTCATCCCATTTATTTGTGAAAATGACTTGTGCTTAGAGTCAGCAGTTTCTTGGCACCTGGCCTACATTTAGTTGCTAGTTACTATTTTCTTGGTATTACATCCCACCTAAACATATAGCCAAGAGCAACAACAGCATACCAGGTTCTGCTTGCTGCTTTCTGCCTGCAGGCAGTGTCCCCTTTGTCCATTGCTCATTCCTTCTTGTTGGATCTACTCACCTGATCAAGGAGGTATCTGCCCTTGATCACTGTGAAGCAATTTCTAGGCACAATAGGAGAATGTGTAAACACCTTATTCTCCAGAGTGTTTTGTTAAAAAATGTTTCCAGCTGTGTCATCCTTACCTGTGTAATACTGTAGTACTTGGACATCCTTTAATTCAGTGTTGTGAATTTACTGGTTTTCTGATAGAAAAAACACTGTGTCCTTGAGTTCAATTTCAATACAAAGATTATGTTACCATATATTAAACCACTTTTGTTTTTCAATATGGACTTTTGTATGTTTTATATTCATTATTGCAATGTTTAATTACTACTATCAATTTTATGCAGAAGAATCAAAGGTTAGAAGTATACTTTTCTGCAAAGAAATGGCAATATTTCATGTCTCTATTGATGACAGTTGATCAGTAGCCTCCCCAATTTATGACAGGCCTGTCCAGAGTAGAATACATTAGGCTTTGTACTGAGAACCTCATACTAAACAGTAGGCGATTTTAGTTACTCATGCTCATTCATGTGTCTGTTTGATATGGCCTTCAATCTGAAGGTTTTAGGGCCTGTTTTTTTTTCCTTCATTCATATTTTTGTTATATATTGTATTAAAGAAAAGTACCAGTTGACTAAACAGTTTCATAACTATTAGTGCTCATTAGTCAAAAAGGAAGTAAGGTCAGAAGGCAAACTTTTCATTTCCTTCTGAACATGACAAGGAACACAAAAACGCAAAACAACAGATAGAACATACAAAACTTGAGTGCTCGATGCACAGAGCTCAAGCCACAAGGGTGTGTGGCTACCTAAGTGCTTCATGAGTCAGCATGGGAGCAGGGCTCTAGCAAGCTGGAGTCTACCCAAGTTGCTCTCAGTGCTCACATTTCAGGCTCACCAAATATTCCTGTTCTCAGGATGCTGAAATGTATGCAAAAATCAGGGAGCTCTGAGTATATTTTCAATTCTATGTTTCACAGGGTATAACATCTATCCAGGCCTGGTTCAAATTTTGTACTATAAATTCATGCTGCTAAGAAACGCTTCTTGTCCCTCTGCATGACTTTGCTGCTGAAGTTCTCGTCACCAGGGTGGACTGTCTCCAACTTTACAGGTTTTCTTGGCACTCTGCAATCTGTTAATTTTCATGCTTCTGGTGCCTAACAATCCCTGCTGGAGGGCTTTGGACTGGGTGTTTATGTAGCAGAAACAGCTCAATGCTGGGTTTCCTGGAATGTGACCATCAAAACTTAAGTCCCACTGCATGAATGAAAGAAGATGTAGGCCAGTGCTGTCAGCCTGTATCTGGGGGCCTATCAGGTTTCTCAGTGTATCAATCCTGGTATTTTAGCCCAGGCTGAAAATGGGCCCAGAGGTAGCCCATCATTGCAAGTCAATCCACATTACCCCCAAGGTGCTGGTAGCTGATGAAGGCATAGGTCCTTTTTCTGTTGTCAGTTCCGTGAAAGAAGAGAAAACTCTGCTTGTAGAAGGACTGTTGCCTTTCCTTTTGGTTCAATCTGTTAAGAAGTAAGAATCCCGATTTGCAGAAGACCTGCTACACTTAGTGAAACCCATCAAAGTAGAGTCCTCCCTTGGAAGGGTGGCCTTATCCATGCCCATTTTCAAAGAACAGTAATCTTCCTACTGAAGGATTTCTCCTGCTCTCCCACCACACAATCCAAGATGTGCTGCAGTGAGCTCAAGTCCCCCACATGAAGTGGCTGAGAAATTCTTGCAGAGAGAGAAGGGAGCTGAGCTGGTCCTGAGAAATGAGCACCTGCTCCCTTGCTAGGTGGATGAGCCTGATGTTTTCCCAAGACCCCAGCACAGCTTGACAAGCTACAGATTCTACCTTTTCTGGAGGAGAGTTTGAGGTCTCCTCCACAGCTTGACTTCTTCCATGAGGTGGAAGGACCTTTCTGATGTTCATTAAGGAGAGGCTTTTCATCTCCTTTACACCCCATGTAAATCCATGCTCCCCTAAACTCTTAAGTCCTAGAGGCTCACACACTTAGCTGCAGGGAAGAGAATGAATTGCACTCCACTACATGATGCCAGGACACATTTGGCTTTCTTTCTGGCTCCTTAGGGCTGATAGATCTGAGTACCAAGCCACTGAAAAGCTTTCCCCTCTTCTCATTACTCCCACAGATCCTCAATTCAGAAAAATGTGACCTTGCCTCTGACATGTTTAGCAGCTTGTCTCTCTCAAATTGGGAAATCCTCAAGTATATCTACCCAGAATCACATCTTGCCAGCATTTTAGCCACCATTGAGGCCTAGATTGGAAGGCTTGGCTCTAGGCCCAGTGGATGGCAGGCTAAGCAAGATAATATTAGCCATCAGCTTCCTGGGAGAACTATCTTCTGGCTGTGACACCACCAAATGATCTGCAACAATTCTTCAACTACAATAGAGGCTGGAACCTAACTCTTGGTGCTCAAGCTGCCCACCATTCCAGCACTGCATGAGTGGGGAGTCCAAGGCCCAGTGTCCACCAGCCCTAAGGAAGCACACAGGCAGGTGCCATATGTGCCATAGAGCCTTTAAGTGCCCCTGCATCTCACTTCCATCAGTTTCAAAGTCAATTTTCCTTCAAGAAAAATTTCTAGTTTATGAGGTATTTTCTTGACTCAAAAATTGAATTCGAAGATGGAATGCATGTGTTGCAGTCAGAGGCTTACAAGGGAAACAATACAATACAGGATATTATAAGATTTTTTAAATAATAGCCACCTAAAGAATCAATTAGGAAGAGTGAAGGAAATCTAACCACACACTAAAGATCAAAGGAATCCAGCGATGGTCCTTAATCATGAGTCCAGCTGAATACCTACAGCTCAGAACCATGCCCCCACAAAACCTACTGGAGTCCTAGAGACCATGACAATATCTCTGGCAGAGATATTGTTTACATGTTTCACAGATCTGCTCTTGGAAGGACCAAAACTCAGTGGTGGAAACTAGAAAATCTGTGTCAGCTGGATGATGGCACTGGACCAGCAGGTTGATGGATCTGAACTGGAGACAGGAAGCAACACTCAAAGTAATAACTAGAGCTCCCTGAAAAGTATCACATCCATATTCACTGAGAGTGAGGTCCTGAGTTTGGCTGACAGAGAAGCCAAGATCTCTTCAGGAAAGCTAATGTAAGAAGTTTCTCCCGCAGAATGAGGAGTGCACCATCTTCCCCTCTTGAACTGAGAAGCAATACTCAAAGTGAGGATAAAGCATCCCCAGTAGAACCTAGCCATTTTCAGGGACAACCAGGTCCTGAGCTCCTTCCTTTTCTTCTGGAAGGCCAACAGGGCATACTGCTCCATGACAACCAACAAGTCCATACTGTTCTTTCTACCCAGTTCTTCTTTGTATGCTGCTGGCAGCAATCCTCATGTGGACCTCTGAGACCATGCACCATGCTGATTCAGTTCAGCTGGGTGTTTCATGCTGTCAATCTACCACAGCAGGCATCCTAATCAAAGCATGGGTACCCCATGAATCTCCACTAGTTTTTTCTTTGACAGTGTCCTTCATTATGCCAGGGTGACTGGCATTGAGAAGAACTCAGGTGAAGGCCAGAAGGGAGAAAAGACACCTCACTTGTTTGGTTTTCTTTGAGTTTCCATCAGTTTTGCAAAGAACCAACCTTCAATACACTTGGCAGATGTGTATGAGTAAGCTCAAGAATACTACTGTAACCACCTACTCAATACAACTCAATGGAGAACTGCCAATAATAAAAAGACTGGAATATAATGAAAAACATTAGGGCAATATGTTTGGCTATACTGAATATGAAAAAATCCTGAAGGAACACAATTTACTAAAATGGACAGAAGAACATGAACATTCAAATATCTCCATTATAATTGATATGAAATCAGCAGCAAAGAGTGAAAGCAAATAATAATAGATAATAACATGCTTTGTTTTTAATCCTCTTTCCTAATATGGAAAAAAGGTCGTGATCCTGAGGGGTTAGTAAATTTTATCAAAAATATAATATGAAACAACACCAATTTTACATCAAATATTTGAGAAAGCAGAGTAAGAATGTTTCCAATTTATCTTAGGATTTCTGACACTGGAACCTTACAAATACATTACAAGAAACACCCATAACCTCAGACAAAAGTTTCTGAACAAAAATGTGGTGCTGAGGATATAGCTCATGGCATACATGCCTGCCTGGCAAGTACAAGGTTCCTAGTTTGGTCCCCATTACTGTATGCTGTGTCAGGTTCAGAACTCCATGTACTCTGTCCTGGCTCTGGAACTGGGAGTGGATGTGCACATCCATTATCCCAGTACTACTAGGGAGGCTGAGACAGAAGGATCACTATGAGCCCAAACTGTGTAGCAAAAATTATATCCTAAAAATAAAGAAATGAAAAAAGTGTAAAAGTGTATCAATCATAGGAGAACCTGTACTGTAACATCATGGAACTCAGTTGTGCCCCAAATTTTCTGATGAAGGACATTATGGAACCACAGAGGAATGCAATCAATGATCTATAGTGTGCTTAAGGAGAGTTACATGGAGAGAAAACTTTCTCTCAGGCTTTCACAGAATGCAAATTGGTCAAGCAATGGCTGTGACTCATCCACATGGCTGACATTGACAAAGGATCTACAAAGTGAGGTACAGGGTTACAGGATAAACCCTGAGGAGACTTGACTGACCTCATCAGATACAAAAGCTACATTTTTTGTTATATAGATCTTGCTTTATCTCAGTCTTAACCATTCAGCAGAAAAGTATAAAAATGAGGTATATAAATAAATCAAGCCATAATAATATGCTGAGCTGTAAATGGCTGTAGTCAACAACTTCTTCAGATAATCCACTACTATTGTGGACTGCTGGACTGTGTTGGATTGTTTTGCTGAATTCAAGCACCTATAATAATTCAATGACAATATAATACCCATATCTGACAGGACTAAACAAAAAAAGGGGTACAAAGGAAGAACCATTCTGTGTTTGTATATAAACAGTACAGTTAGGGTAAATATGCAGTACTTTTGTGTAATACTATGTGAAGAAAGATTTGCACTAATGGTGTTTGGACAGGATATCCTGTCTGCTTCTTGTACTATGGATAACCACTAGGAAGATAACAATGTAAAAAGTATTAATTATTGAAACTGTACTATAATTCAGCTTTCGAAAAAAGATAGGTATACAGCTATATTCTCTTAACTCATTGAATAGAGGCATCCGCTCTAATAGTGTTTGTAAATAGAATATCATGTATGCACCTTGTACAACAAAAAACCACTACAAATACAATATGCAAGGTATTAATTATTGAATCTATTCTACTAATTTGATTTGAAACTGTCTCATTGCTATTTTTCTTCAATAAAATTATGGCAGATAAAAATAAAAAAATAAAATAGGATACATATACAGCTACTTTCTCTTAGTTCAATGAGAAGAAAGATTTGTACTAATAATCTTTGGACAAGATATCCTGTTTGCATCTTGTACTATGAATAGCTACTATGAAGACAACAACATGCAATGTATTAATTATTGTAGCTGTCCTACTTACCTGTTTTGAAACTGTTTCAATGCTATTTCTTTCTCAGTAAAATTAATATTTAAAAAGTGTATCAATGCACAGAATATTATTTTGTCATGAGGAAGTAGAAAGAAATGTTTATTTAGTATCTATAAATCAATGCACGGTCACTTTAATAGATAATAGAGAATAATCCTGTGTTTACCTCAACAGATACAACTGTAAGTTTCAACTGTTTGAAACTTTCAGCTTATGCTCATGTCAAAAACTTCCATAAATTAAGAATAGAAGGAACATCTTTGACTTAGGACAAGTTTTGTAAGTGATGACTTTTTTCTTGTCTTCTGAAAGTAGAAGCAAGGCAAGAATGTGTGTGTTCACTACTTCTACTTAGCTTGATATCAGTTTAGTTAATTAAGAAATAAAAGTAAGGCTGGTGAGATAGCTCAGTGGTCTAAGTGCTTGCTTGGCAAGCACAAGGTACTGCTTGATATAAAAAAAAGATGTAATCATTCAAGGGAAGAAAAAGAAATAATAATTCAAAAGAAAGAAATGAAAGGCAAAAATTGAAAAGCAATAAACACAACTACATTTATTTGAGGATGACAAAAATAGTTTATATGAAAGAATATTTATTTATTCATTCATTCATTTATTTATTTGTTGAGGTCCTGGCTTTAGCTGACAGTGAGAGTAGCCAAGATCCCATGTAAGAAGTTTCTCCAGCTGAATTAGTAGTGCACAACTGAGACAGGTTCTCATAGCACAATTCAGGCTGGGCTTGAACTCATTATATATCCCAGGCTGGCCTTGAACTGGTGGAGATCATTCAGCCTCAGCCTTCCCAGTGCTGAGTTACAGATGTGTGCAATCCTGACTGGCAGAAAATATTTAATTTTGCTCTGTGTTCTTTTCTCAGTCCAGAGCCTGCAAGTATAATATCTACAGACAGTTTGTGAAATTTGTGAGAGAACTATGTTAGCAAGTTTATAATCGTATTCAGAACAAAGCATAATCAAGTAATATCTGATTAGAAGCACATAAGTGATGTAACAAACCACTCTTGCTTTATACAAATTTTTAAATTAATGTGAACAACAGTAACCCAACATAGAATATAAAATGGGATAAACGATGCAATCCAAGAAAATTTCAGTTTTTAGAAATAATAGCTACAGAAGAACACATACCCCCAAGCTGTAAGTAAACCAGACGTTTAATTTACAAAAAAGTAATAGTTGCTGTGTATAATTTCACATGAAAATAGATTTATTACAATTATTGATATATTTGATTCAACATCATATTGGGGAAGATAGGACTTACTTGATTGTGGTTTTATGGCAATGGAATTCACTTTGCTTAAAGGACTGCTTTGATTGTTTTCCTACAGATACTTCAATTTGGAGATAGTGAGAAGTCTGGAGGAATTAGGATTATTTTTATTTCAAATGCTAAATGGAGCTTGCATTTAAGGCTGAGGGTATCTTTGAGACAAAGCAGGGGGGCTGGCGAGATAGCTCAGCTGACTAAAGTGCCTGCTTAGGCAAGCTTAGGCAGCTGCAGACACCACTGTTAAATCCCAGGGACCACAGTCCATGCCAGCCTGGCACCCAGGGCAGGCTGAGCGGGCCAAAGAATGGGTGCAGTGGTGCATGTTTGCAGTCCCAGTGCTGGGGAGGCTTAAAGTAGGAGGATCACCACGAGTCTGAGCTGTTTAGTTAGAACCTGCAGCAACCAAAATACATTAAAATGAATAAGTGAATGAATGAATAAACTAGAGGGGAAGTCAGCTGGAGGCATTCACAACCATCTCCCCTACCACACTCCTGCATCAGGGTGCAGGGGTTTACTTTAAATGTATCAAATTGAGGTTGTCCACCATTAAGGTAAGGTTTAAGATAAGGATTCCAACAGATTATCAGCTGTAATTACACATGAATGCTTGACATAATATTTGGTGGTTTCAATTTAAGGAACAGTGAAACTCACACTTTCTCTTCCTACATATTTTAATGGCTTCTCAGAACTACAAAGCTAAGCAAACCTAAGGAGGGAACAAATGCTGGAGGTGCTGAGGATGCCTAGAACTTACCACTAGGTGGCGCGGAGAGTGAACCCGCGGCTGAGGCTGTGGTGTGTTGAGGCTTTGCTGGGAAGTTTTGATTTCCTGAATGTTTTCTCTGTATGTCCAAATAACATGATAGTAGCTGACACCTCTTGGACGCTGCCTCAGCCCGTTTTCTTCCTCCACTTCCCCTCATTGGTGACAGAGGCCAAATGCAGCTGCTTTGCCTGTGCAGGGGCTGTACTAATTTTCCCCAGTACTTTCTTCACCACGTTGTGGGCACATGTGGGTCCTGTGAGCCTTTTTCTTTCTAATAGCAATTGGTAGAATTATACCCAGCCGATACAATCATATGTCTTAGTGGCTTGTTTTTCTGCTCTGCTTTCCATCCTATTGTGCAAGTACCATTGCACCCTTGCACTGAATATTGGCTCTAACCAACCCACTTCTCCACCCTTTTCAGAAGTGTTCCTACTGCCAACTCTTGCACTTAGCAGGGTTCCCTGGTCAGTCTGAAAAATGTGGAGACTCATTGGTCTCTCTGTGCGCCCAGGGAGAAATGGAGGTAGGAAAGTGAAAAGATACACAAGGGACAAGATCTGAGTTCAGGTGGAGACTTCCTTGCCTGATTGCCAAAAGATCTCACAAATAGAGTAGGCTCATATTTTAATGACTACAAATTTAACATTAGGAGACACGAGGTTGTCTAGTGACTGATGGCTGATGTTGTCCAGGCAAAATACCTTCCTCAAGACAGAGGTAGCCTGACTGCTTTAGGCCTGTGCACTTCCTGTCCTCGGATATATGACTAATTTCTCAGCTTCAACACCTGCACCAAATTCTGTCTTTAAGTTTTGGAGTTTGTGGTTGCAGAACTTTAGGAAAATTTCAGATTTTTACCATGAGAACCTCTTGTGTGTCTAGAATTAAGGGATACAAATGTATCAGCATCCTCTAAGTCTTAGCCCTGAGGAGTTTTAGTTTCTCAGCTACAGTCCCCTCAGCTGCCAGCCCTTTTCAACTTACCACTATGCTTCTCTATCAGTTGATTTGTTTTAGGGGCTTCTGTTTCTGCTCTGCTCTAGCCCTGTTTTTCAGCCAGTCTTTCTCTTCTTTGGAGTGGTATCTTTGCCACTAACTAATGCTTTGGTTACGTGATACATTTGTTTCTATTGAGGTAAGAAGATGGTATGGGCAAATGCATTGCCACTTTGTACTAAGAAAGACATTTGGACAGAGGTGACATTGCTTGAGCTAGGGAACACTCCCATCCTTCTTTCCTGTGTTGCAGGATATTCCAGCCCCCAATAGGGGGAACAGGTTGTCTTCTACCCTGTTGTGCAAATTTCCACTGCATTCACACATTCCAAGCAAAATAGGAAAATCAGTGTTCATCCCTCGGGGACCAGCAGGAACCCTGACCCTATAGAATATATTGTTAAAGCAGTTCTTGTGGTGGATATTCTGAACTCCATGTCAGATGTTGTGTGTGGGATGATAAACCTTTTTTGTCTCCCCTCACTGTCCCTGGGTAAATCTTCCAGTTTTACTGCAACAAAGCGATAACTATGTTATTACATTTTGGTGTAGAAACCTGAACTTCCTTGTATAAATGATGCATAATGAGGTTGACAACATAAATGTTAATTCAGTGATTTTACTTGAATTGTAGAGTTGTATAACCGTTTCCAGCTTTTCCTTTTAGGATATTGTCACCTCTCCACATTCTTGGAAGTCTTTCTGCAGGCCTAGCCCTCATCCCTGCTCACCATGAACCAGATTCAGGAAAACATACAGGCAAAACTCTCATCAAGTTGAAATTACTATTAGCCTAGGAATTTATGAAGCAGACCATTGTGTTTATTTTTCAGAGTTCTACAGGAGGTATTTTACTCGAAGGACATTTTTTTCAGAGAACTGCATACTAGTGGATATTTCTTGCTGCCCTTGATATCACTTGTCTTTGCTGGGAACTTGTGTTTATGAACCCGTGTGCTAAAACTCAGAGGAAGAAGTGGTAGAAAAATGTGTGACTAGAAAGAGAGATAGATAAGTTGCAGGGAGTGTTTGTTAGAGTTAAAGCTTTTACTATTTTTAATTATTCACAATTTGCTTGAGAGAAAGCAACATTCAGTGAGTGCAGTACTTTTCATGCCTGTTTGAGGGCCTGCTACATTCTCAGTCTTTTGCATCTCCCTTACCTCACTGGTAATGTAAGGCTCAGACCTTGGCTCCCCTGAGGGCCTTTTGGCTGAATCCCTCAGGAGTGTGAGATGTGTTTTGTGAGAATCCACCTAAAAGCTGATTTGGCGTGTACTCTACATGTCCCCTCCAGGAGTCTGAGCTGAGTCCAATTTCTGAGAAACCAGAACTGAAGGATCAGACAGACAAAGAATATCAATAGTTAAGGAGTGGTGAAGATAGCTCAGAATGGACAAGGTCATGCTGGGTCAGCTGGAAACTGCCCAGGTGAAGGTAAGAATTTTGCATTCATAAAATTAAAGGGAAGCTGCAGAGCGCCTCCCTCATGCCAGCCCTCGCAGACCCAACTGGGCTGAGCAGAGCTGAGTGAGAGAGAAATGTGTCGCACAGTGCATGCATCCTCCTGCTCAAGGGGCTCCACTGTGTGTACATAGAGCAGATTTATATTGTCTACAAGCTCCAACACTAAGTCAGGGACGATATGACCTTTAGGCTTTGCTCAAGATACCAGAGCTTAGAACTGGAAGTTGCTCTCAAAGTAAATGCCCAGAATGTGAATATGATCTCAGAGGGAATAAAGAAGACTTAGAGAAGTTGATAACCCCTATTTGTGCCCAGGGAAATAGTTTAGTGGCATAAGGGCCTGACTGGCAAGCACAGTGTCCTGAGTTCAATCTGTGGTATGGCAAAACCAAACCAATAAAAACAACCCCCAAGAACCCATAACTATTTTTATGTGTAGTTTTTCTCTTCTAATTGTAGGAGTTCAGAAACAGTGGGTTTCTTCTTCATAACTAGCAACTTATACCCTTCTCTGCTTTCTGTTGAGGAAAGTTGTCAAGGGGCCAGCATTTGTCACAAGTTTGCTGATAATAGTTTCATTTCTTTATAATTGGTTAAAAAAAGTATGGGACTTTAAGTATCATTGAGGTTTGAGTGGAGAAACAAAAGCTATGACCTGTTTAACATAAACCATTTCAAAATTATGTAGTAAATGCCCTCAACCAAGGAACCCTGTTAGCACAGAATGTAGACCGCGCACATTTCAGAGACCGTGTTCCTCATGAGCAGGTGATCCAGCAGAGATCAGCCTGAGAGCAGTCACCTTTTGTTCAGTGCTCAGAGGTGGAAGGAGTGTCATAAGTCTTGGATGGCTTGTGGAGGCTTCTCTTTTTTTCTAGGAGGATGATAGCATGTATGACAGCGTGTTGGTAGAAGCACAGTTGTGATCCTCAGAGGCTTAATACTTCTGTGCCTTTTCTGAATGAGCAGTTCTGAGAGCCTCCCCAGTGTTTGGTCTTTAGCTGGAAACTGTGCATGGAGACAAGTAAAGCATCTCTCCAGCATTCAAGGGCTCTGGGTCTCAGTGGCCAGAGCCTCCTGGGAGTGAGTTTCAAAGCATTCAAGGAAGAAGCCAATGCTGGGTAGGAATATATCAATGTTTGTGTTGATTTTCATTTTCTCTTCCTTCTAACAGCTTGATGACCTATCTCAGGATGATGATGCCTCACTGCTCAGAATAATACCAGCTGTTAGCCAGGCTTGATGGTGCCTGCCTATAATCCCTGCACTTGGGAGGCCAAAGCAGGAGAATCACTTGGAGTTCCAGGTCAGCCTGGACGGTTTAGTGATTTGATGAATAGCCTGAAGTACAGAGTGAGAGGCTACATCAAAAAAAGAAAAAGAAGAAACATGAAAGAAAACACAGAAAGAATTGAAATAAGAGGAAAAGAAAGATATAAATGGTGAGTTAAAGTGGGATCAATGTAGTGCACACTGCCGAAGTCTGAAAATAAGATTGATGACCTCAGGGCTCTTCTTTACATTTAGACAACAGGAAGACAAAGAGGGAAGTACAAAAGATGTGTAAGTTTATCACAGCCACATTTATCATGAGATTCTCCACTCTCTGATCAATGCTTTCCAAACTTCACTAGGTTTTGACCGTATGAAGGAAAATTAAATAGTAATCATATTTTAGGCACACAGTAGTTGTAATTTTGTTCTCACATATCAGATTGAATTGCATGGAAAGAATTGAAGAATATTTTGTATTTCTAGTAAAATTGTAGGAAGGAAGGTATTCATGAAATCTTGACTTTGTGACAATGAAAGATAAACACCTTACTGTCCTTGAAAGAGAATCTGCTGACACCTCTGCTCTGCTTTATTAAAATGCTATCCAAGAAGATAGCATAAAATATCTCTATGAAGATAAGCTACTTGGATTTTAAGTTATTGAAGGTGAATTGTCATGCCATGTCTTTTTGTAACAAGAGCTGAATTTGGGACCTTGTGCTTGCAGGGCAGATTCTGTTCCTCTGAGGTAGATCCCTGGTTCCCATAAAATGCCTTCTAAAACGGCATTAATTCAAGCATGCAAGGGAAGTGTACAGAAAGTTACAGCAGTCCTTACTGAAAGAAGCATACCATATTGGCTCCACATCGATTAAGGGCTGTCTGTAGGTGAGAACATCAATAGCAGACACAGATGGGCTCAACCAACCTTATGAAAGGGAGATGACAGTGAATGTGGGGAGAGCTGTGGACTTCCATACACTTCCTGACTCCTCTAGTTTCAGAAATAAAGGAATCTGGGGATTCTCCAGATACTGTCCCACTGTGTAGTTTCCATTCTCAGAAAAACATTGATGTTAAAACAAAATCAAGAGATGGTGCATAATTATGGCCTGAAAAGCTTGAAGAACTTGAAACTAGTAAATCCTCCACAGGGTGAAGATCTTGCTCAGAAGGTGAAGCAAGAGGAATGATCAAGCAGGATCATGGTCAACTGTCATCTGTTGCACAAACATTTGCTGCCTATAGTAGAACCTAATGAGTTCTGCAGAAAATACATTCACCACCAATCCTAAATGATGATCTCACACACCGAAGTACAAAAAGACACAGTCACTTCCAGTGACCTCACATAAAAGGTGAGAGTCTAAGTATATCAAACAAACTGGGATGGATGGTGATTCTACAGTCAAGAAAGAAAATAGACCCAGGATTAGATGTACTTGAAATAAGTAGAGAAGTGTGCACAAGGAACCACTGATGATGGGCAAAGGGAATTTGGTAGTGCAAAGCAGATGGCTCAGTTAGTATTGTGTTTCAGAAAAAATGTATGCTCTGCCATTGTTGTGTACAAAATTAGTTCTGTATTTAGTGGGCCAATGGAAACTTCTAATAGTGGTTGAGAATTTCTTTAGATGTTTAGATACATCTAAAATCAATACTGCTACACACCGTGTCTGGGAGATGTTTTGTTGTCAAAGAGGCTAGGTTTCAAAGCAATTGCTAGAGTTTTCTTTCCTTTACATGCTCCATGGTCCATGTGTTTATTTATTGTCCCTCACACTCTACGAAGCACAGAAACTAATCTGAACAGATTTGGTTATCTCAGGAGTGCAGCTCAACACAGAGGCTCCCAATTCCTAGGTGGAGATGGCAGCTGGGAGAGTGAGGCATTTCTCAGGGCATCACTTCCCACCTACCTGTGAATCCCAGCCAGCCTCAGCATCCTGTTCTTTGTACTCCATGGTCCATGTGCACTTTGGTTCATGCTCACCCTGGGCTCATGCCTTTGATCTTGATGAGTTATGTTAGGGGAACTGAGCCACAGATCAACAACCTGACATTGCCTCCCTCGGCCCATCCAGCCATATCCCATGAAAAGATTTTTACTACTCTATTTTATTGAATGCACTGAAAGAAGATATAAAGACACAAAATATTTACAAATTTTTTCTATGAAGTCACTAAGCAGACTCAAGATTTTATACAATAAACAATTTTATTCACTTTGAAAGTTTTAGTCAAAACTTTCTTGGACTAGAAAAAAAGCTCAAATATGTATTTTATTCAGTGGCTAGTGCTATACAAAGAAACAACAAATAAAAATCGTGAATCACCATCTCAAGTCTCTCTGTATGTTAAGAGGTACTGAAGTTAAATTTAACTTGCATGTAATGAAAGGCCCAGGCATTGAAAAGCAAGTCAACATAAAAATGAATCACAGCAAAAATAATTTTGAAACAGTGTTACAAATTGAATATAAAAATATTTTATTCTCTTGGTATTATATATTACTCCTTCTTCTATAATTTTAATGAATTTAGAAATAATGGAGACAAACTCAGAGAGGAGCACCATGATGTTTTTGTATTTTTACAACTAGAATGACTTTATAATTTTTACATGAAAACATCCTTAAAATGTACTTTAATGAGAAACAAATGTTGATATATCTTTTCTATACAGCTAAGAAAAAAATATGCTTGTAAATGGTTTCTTCTGTGGTGCTTTTATATATACGTAAGAAGGAGCACTCTGAAAAATGTGTTGGTTTTGGGACAGATGCCATAGTTGTTGGCCAAAGAGGACACAAGTATGAAGATTATGGAATGACTCTGCGTTTGTCAGCAGTTGTCTTCTGGGATAAGAGCCAGTAGCTTTGTGTAACCGCCTAGCTGAGGCTGCTGGTGGCAAGGGGCTCCTGGCATTCCAAGACATCACTGTGTTCTATTATTCTGGCAGCAACTGTCAACATTACCTGACTTGCTGGAGTCTGAGCTACAGGCAGTGCCTTCAGCGCTGGTAATTGATACTTGTTATTAAGGTGAAGAATTCTCAACTGTTCTTGGTGTTTTTCATCTCAAGAGTAAGTTGATAAGTATAGTTTTATCACACCACAGTCCAACCTGTTTGATTTTCATTTGATTTGAACCTTATCATACGTTTAGGATGTGTCCACAGACTCTGGTTCTACCTGTTTCACCAAATCTGTCATCATGGGAATGCACATCAGGCCTTCTTGTCATTCAAAGGCTGAATTGAGTATTTCAAAAACTGAACAGGATTTATGATCACAGGTGGAGGAGAGTAAGGAGAAGTTTCATAATTCAAAGAATGTTTTCTTGTGTCTGAAGCTTCTGTCTATTCCATGGCTAATGAGTTGAAAAGGCACAGTAAGTTCGATGGTTCATAATCCCCAAGGGGTAAATGGACTTTTAGGAAGGACCTTTTCTCCAAAGTTGTTGTTTCTCCCATATTACTAGAATGTTAGATGTTTATTTTTGTACCTCAGTAAATGATGATGCTAAACTGTGGCTCCAAGCATTCACCAAATTCTCTCTTATTCTTTTATTGTTTAGACAGGGTCTCCCTATGTTGTGCTCTGCTCTTGAACAAACTATGTAGCCCTGCAGACCTGAAAATCATAGTAATCCTAATGTGTCACCTGAGATTTCTCATGTCCTGAATTGCAGAGTAATATTAGGGTTACTAGTTAATAATGACGCACATAAGGAAACCAAGATAAAATATCTTACTGATTCCTCAACCAAACACAGAAATAGCTCCTGAAATCAGCTATGACCATTATTATTAGCTTGTATCAGTAGCCTAGGGGATCTTACAGATGTATAATATCAGTGTGGACTTAAATGTTTAGAACCAATGATATTCCTTTGAACTCAAGCTTCTGTTGACTTCTTATTGAAAAGATGCTATGCTGATTATGTGGGAAAATGTGTGTGTAGTGTTCTCCTGTTTTAGTGTACTCTGGGAAAATTCTGCTGCTAACTAAAGCTATAACAGCAATAACTGTCAATGTAGAGACCAGAGACTGCCCTGGAGAATGAGCCATAAGTCCTAGGTTGTTACAAAATTTTCCTTTCAGTTCAAGGAAACCACATTATACCCTAGTGTAGGAGCAGATATACCTGGGGTAGTAAAGAAGCACCACATCTACTTATAGCTGAAGCAATGTGCCTGGAAGGACACAGCAAGGCCAGCCCACCAAAGGGTACCAGTAGGGTTTCAGCAATGAGATGTGAGGCCAAAGTCAGACAAAGATGTGGATCCCATCAGCCACAGTGAGCCCAGTGCTTGTGTCCAGGGCCCTCTCCCCACTGCAGTGAGGATGCCAAGCAGGAGCCCATTGAGCAGAGCACTGGAAGGTGCTGTGCTGATTGGAGTCAGGGGACAAGGCCTGTGTGCAACAGCAAGAGCACGTACCATCCTACCAGGTCAGACCCTGAATTTGCATTTATGAAGTAAGTTTTTCCACAAAAGTCATTGCTGCAATAGGTTCAACTATAATTGAAGCAAATTTTTGTTTATTTTTTGGAAAAAATAAAACAATTTCAAAACTAAATGTGAGAATACCAAGAGATTATACCCTGTACATGTTAAATCAGAGTAGATACTCAAAGTATAAGAGATAGGCAAAAAGTTTTCCTAATTTTATTACCACAAAGCTTTCTTCATAATTAACTAAAAAGAACTAGTACCATGACTAACTTCTGTTTTGCCCACTTCATCACTTTCCCCTTTCCCTCATTCTTCTCCCTCTTTCCTTTTGAAATATTGCTTCCATTTCAACATATCTATGTACATTTGAAGTCTTATTTATTCTTTCAGCTCCTCATGTCTGGGAGGCAATACAATGTTTGCATGTATCTAATTTATTTCATTTATGGGTAGATTTTGCTACAATCCAAATATTATTGCAGCTACATGTATTGAAGATGACAGAGAAAACATGTATCCCACAGTCCCCTTAGAGATCATGATGTGTCCAGTATGTGGATCCATCTCCGTGGCTCTAATGCTGGTTTCTTAAATTTTTCTGCCCTTGGATTTCTCAACTATTCATATGGTCTGTGGTCATACCTACTCCTGGTTATGATTGTGCCAGGTTAGTTTAATAAAATTCTTTTAAAAATGCCTATCTCAGAGTAAACACTAAAGTTGATATTTCTACTTCTCTTAACCTGATACAAATTTGTTCTTGCTGGGCATGTACTGTCAGGCCTTCCTTTTCACATAATTTTTTTCATCTTTTACTAATCTGATCTTTACTGCAGTCCCAGACCAAGAATATGTTAGCCATAGTCTAAAAACAAAGCTTAGTGCTGTTGCCAGGCCACCAAGTGCTTCATTTTCATTTTCTTTTTCACTTTCTTTATAAATATTTTTTAGTTTTTTTTATGTATTTGATACAAGGTCTCCTTTTGTAGCTCAGACTCATAGAGATCTTCCTGTCTTCAGCTACCCTAGCAATGTGATTTCAGGCATGTGAAACCACATCGTCATTTCTTCTCAGGCTCGGTATGCCTAGAGTGTGGGCTGGCATGGAATGTGGTCCCCAGGTCCCAACTCCCAGTACCTGTGCTTGCATAAGCAGGCCCTTAGTTCACTGAGTTATTCCAGTCCTTAGTGTTTGACTTTGAATGCTTCACGTTTTGTAATTATAATATTCCTGGATACAGATTTAGACATCATGTGTAGTGAATTCAGACTCTGGCTACACCAGTTAAGTGATGCCAATTTGTGAGCCTTTAAATGTTTCCATTTCTTATCATACAATGGAGTCTATGAACTGTGAATTGTGCAAGAGATTGGAGAATGAAACCAAGGACCTGCTTATACACACCCATGTGGGGTGATGGCATTTATCCTTAGGTTGACCACGGCCCCCTTTCTGTGGGCTCTGGCACAGTCACAGGACATCTGTCCACTGAGGCAGGGTCATCTGTCTTTCTCAGATTGTCAAAAGCCCAAAGGCATTATCAAGTCTGTTTTGGGAGAGATGGTGCAGTACAAGAAAGAAAGTCTTACTGAGAAACTGAGCTGGCTGACAATCTGAGGTAAGGGGCTCTGCATTGCAGACAGGGTGGAAGGTGTGAGGATTTCTAAGTATGCCTGCCCAGGTGTGGGAACCAAGAGCTAGCCTGGTCCATGGGAGAGGCAGAAAGCTCTTGGAAGGTAAATAGCTGACATTGACCTAGAAAACCTTTAGGGAATGAAACACTTGGTAGAGGATGCAATAAACTCTGATAAGAATTCTCATGCATTGTTCTGAAATTGTGTTGAACTTACTTTGGTTAATATAAAATTAGTTTAAAGTGAACAATTATGAGACTTTCTTGTTTTGCACACCTTTATTACTGAGCAGTTGCTACCTCATCTTATTTACAAGGGTGCAGATTCTTGTGTTCCCTAGTGCCCATGTGTCACTTTTCATTCAAAAACTGCATCTTGAATGGGATTTCTAGTCCTACTCTTTTGAGGAGTCTCCACACTGATCTCCACAATGGTTGTTGTCGAGTTCAGGCACCTAAATTAGTTGAATGACAATGGAGTGCCCATCTTTGACAGGTGTAGACAAAGGAAGGGGTATAGAAAGGAAAAATCATGATGTGTGTGCGTATGGACAGTACAGTTTGGATAGATAACGCCGTGCTTCTACATAATTCTATGAGAGGCAAGATTTGCACTCATGGTGGTTGGACAGGATATTATGTTGGCTTCTAGTACTATGGACAATCACTAGGAAAATAACAAGGTAGAAAGTATTAATTATTGAACCTTTGATGTAATTCAGGCATGAAAAATAAGATATGCAAACAGCTACACTCTCTTACTGATAAGAGACATACGGTATAATAATGTCTGTAAGTATAATGTCATGTATGCACCTTCTATGATACCAAAACATTATGAAAACAGTTTGCAATGTATTAATTTATCAAATCCATCTTGTCAAGGTATCTTAAAACTGCTCATTGATATTTGTAGTTCATAAAATAAAAATTAAAAAAGAAACAAAAAAAGCTGCATCTTCCTAAACGTGTAAAAGTCTTTTTCTTTCATAATATCCAATTATCTTAAACAGCATTTATAGAAAGCAGAAGTCCCTTTTAGCAAAGTCAATTAAATTTGTTTTTATCATAATTTCTGTTTTTGTCATAGTGTACAAGGTGTGACACCTCATCTGACCATTCTTTTCAACTTTCTTTGTTGTCTTCTGAGACATTTCTATTGCTTCACTGCACAAATGTGCTGTGTCTCTATCAAAAAAGAGATGACTTCAGCCAATTCTGCCCTGTAGGGGCATCCTGGGGAGACTGGGGAAAATGCTTGATTTTGGTTAGAGTAGATAGAGTAGATGAGATACCTGTCTTTATGTTACTTTTCCTTTGCAATAGCTGGGCAAGTGCACCTGAATCCTGTTTTAGGGCTGCTTTAGAATTGTCTCATAAAATCTGCATCAACATTCATATGGCCAATTCTGGCCTTTGTTTTCTATCTGTTGCACCTAGGGAATGCAGTTTCTACATTTGAGATCACGATCAGAAGCTGTCCTTACTTCATCAGAAATTACAGCAGGGGAGACATGCCTCGTTACTCTTGTGTCAACTTCTCAAGGACCTCCTCACCTGCATGAGAATACCACCCAGGATCAAGGTTTCCATGAGCTTCTTCTGGCTGTGGGCTTCAGGATGGCAGACGACCTTGTGCCAATGCTCAGTGCAGGTGAGGTGTCCACAGGCCTTGTTTACTATGGGGAATTCCAAGGTCCCCAGTTCTCAAAATAGTGCCTTCACAGAGGGACTTTTCATCCCTAGACTCCATCTGTGTCATTTCTGCTTCTCAAAGTGGGCTTTCACTAAATTGTGAGCATCCATCAAGAGTAAAATTGCAAGGGCCTGTCATATAGCACAGCAGATTAAAGTGCCTGCTTAGGCAAGATGCAGGAGCCAGATGTTTGGTTCCCGGCCTGCAGTGCTGGCCCTGCACCCAGAGCATGCTGATATGGAGATTCAGACTGGGCATGGTGGAGCACACTTGTAATCCCAGCATTTGGGGGGCTAAAAACAGGAGAGTCAGTACATGTCAGATCTGTGTAGAAAGACCCAGTAGACCTGGTACCAAATAGATAAGAAATAGCTGAGGAAAGAAAGAATGAAGAAAAGGAAAGAAAGAATAAAATTGCAGGAGGGGGTTGCACAAGGGCCAACTTATTAGAGAAAAGAAAATGTTTTCTAACTAAGAAGGAAAGTTTCTCACTTGCAGCCTGACTGCTTTTTTATCTAACTGTGCATGATTAGTGATTTCCCAATATTTAAGAAATGGATCATATGGTTTCCATAGCTCCCTTATGTGGAAATGGAACTTTTGTGATTGTACTTAAAAATTATTATCACCTTCAACCTTGAATTCAGCTACTGATGAGGGTAGCTTCTTTATAACAGAGCACTTTCCTTAGAATTTTGCCACATGACAGAACCCAGACTGTTTTGTTTCCTGTATTACAAAAGCTGAACCTGTAGTCAAAAATTTTGGTTAATGTAAAATCTGTTTATATTATGGTGCATCTCTGTGCTTAAATTCTATGAGTTTGAAAATGAATAGAGGGGCCAGAGAGATAGCACAGGGAGCTAAAGTCACTATTTAGGCTGATGCAGGCACTGGAATTTGATCTTGGTGTACCATGCTGGCCACACCCTGAGGTGTGCTGAGCTTGTGGTACTTGGCATGGAGGCACACACCTGCAGTCCCAGTGTGTGGCAGTCTGAAAAATAGGAGGATCACTATGAGTGCAATCTGTGTGGAGAGGCCCTGTAGACTCTGATGAAAATACATAAAAAATGAAAAAGAAAATGAATACAGGAGTGTCAGAGATCCTTAGATGCAGTGCTGTAGAAGTCTCTTGTACTTCTTCACCCAGCTCTCTGTCCCCAGTTCTCAAAGAACCATGTCTTCCTATACCATCAGTGATCTGTTTTACCAATATTGTTTCTCATTGTGTGACAATGAGAATGGCAAGGTAGAGTCACTGCTGTGGCTTTTGTTTGTCCTGGCTGTCATGGTTGTGTCCTGCAGCACACCTGGACTCCTTTTCCATCAGCTCATCTGGCAGTCATTGCACTGTGCATTTGCTCCCTGTCCTAACCCCAGGCAGGTGGCTCCTGCACAATGATTTCTCTTCTGTTTGTAGGTGGTGCACCTCTGATACTTCTCTGGGAATATCATATTGCATCCTCCTTGGTCTAACTGTATTCTTTGTGTCACCAGGATGAATAATGAGGGTGCAGAAAAGAATAAAGGTGAACCAATCCTGCAGGCCTCATTGTGGGGAGACTCCAAGTCTTCCTCCCAGGGCTGCAATGAGTGGAACATCCCAGGGACTCTTGATGATCTGATTGATGAATATGAACTATTATTTTCCCAGAGTGAAACTTGTGAGTCCTCCCTTGTGAACTGAATTGCCATCATCAAGACTCATTTCTTTGTATCCAAAACAAAATTCAAGGCATTGAACATGGGAGCAAAGAGAATGGCAAGGCCAAAGGTTTTGTAGCTGATTCTGCCCCTATGGAGCCTCTGCCTGACAGATCTGTACAAACTCAGTCTCTCAGAACTGGATCCCTGATTGCCCCTACATAGGACTTGCAAATAGTAGACCCACTATTGCGTACTTTCAACATAGTGACTATTTCAAAATGATTTTTCTATGGATTTTATCATTAGAGATATTAGTGTCAGGGTTCATCACATGTGTCCCACTAGCTCTTTCTCTTCTAAGTTGTCTCTTCTAAGGTATCACCTTCTGATAGAATGCAAACACTTCATCACTGTGTCTGACTTTAATTCTGAAGTCATATTGTGAGCTTTGCCAGTTTGTTTTATGTGGTTTTGCTTTTCTGAGACAGTCTCCTATTGTAGTTTAGGCAGGCTCTGTACCACTATGGCATTTATCCTGGTCTGGAGCTCACATTGATGGTCCTGTCTCAGCCTTCTGAGTACTGAGATTACAGGTGTTCAAATCTATGCCCAGGGAAACCTGACATTTTCAGTTATTGAGTGCAAAGTATTCTTTGAGTATTACTAAAGGCCTTGTTGAGGCTGCAGCAGGTCCATCTGTCAGTTTATTCTCAGTGAATTATCACTACTTTATAAGTAATGACCAACAAACATATCTAATTGAATTGTAGACATTTTTCTATAAAGCAGTGAATTGTATTGAATGATTGTTATAGTCACTACAAATTCCATAGTGCTATTAACTGAATAGACTAAGGAGAGCTGGCCAGGTGATGAGCAAAGCAAGCCATCTAATACTTTTAGTAGGAAAGAACAGACTTCTTTTTTTTTTTTTTTT
>PVKA01032778.1:0-24988 GCA_004027165.1 Ctenomys sociabilis
TTTTTTTTTTTTTTTTTTTTTTTTGTCTTTTTTTGAAACAGGGTCTCACTATGCAGTTCTGGCTGGCCTTAAGCTCACTTTGTAGCTCAGGCTGGTCTTGAACTCATAACAATCCTCCTGCCTCAGCCTCCCGAGTGCTGGGATTACAGGCATGCGCCACCACGCCCGGCATGATTACACTTTTCTGCTGGACTTTTAAGACCAAGTTAAGATGAGACCTATATTAATCAATTTTTGCTATCAAGGTCAGTTAAGTCACCTCAGGATTTATTTAGATAAGAGAGAAAAGGAATAAAGGTTAGAAAAGAAGAAGTAAAATTATTTGCAGATTACATAATACTCTACATAGAGGAACCCCAAAACTCCGAGTCTTGTAGATTAAATCACCAGATTTAGCAATGTAGCAGGATACAAAGTCAAAACTCCAAAATCAGTAGCATTTTTTACACAAACCATAAACACACTGACAGAAGAATTAGGGAAACCATGCCTTTCACAATAACATCCAAAAAAGAAAAAAAACAAAAACCAAAATACTTAGGAATCAGTCTCACAAAGAACATGAAAGATTTATACAGTGAAAATTATGGTACTCAGAGAAAAGAGATTGAAGAGGATTTGGGAAAATGGAAAAAATATTCCATGTTTCTGGATAGGAAGAATCAACATTGTGAAAATGTCCATACTCACAAAATTGTTATACTACAATCCTGATTAAAATACCATCAGTATACCTCACAGAGCTAGAGAAAATTTTCCTCAAATTCATTTGGAACCAGAAGAGACCCAGAATATCAAAAGCAATCCTGGGAAACAGAGGCAGGAGGTATCACAATCCATGACCTGTAATTATACTATAAAGTTACTGTGATAAAATCAGCATGGTACTGGCATAGAGACAGACCTGAGGATCAGTGGAACAGATTAAAAGATGCAGACACAACTGCAAACACACTCAGCCACATTATCTCTAATAAAAGATGCTCACTGCTCCCTGGAAGAAAAATAGCCTTTTAAATAAATGGTGCAGTTACAAACTGGCTTTCCACATGCCAAAAGGTGAAACTAGACCCATGCCTATTACCATGCACAAAGCTAGAGTTAAAATGGATCAAAGATTTAAATATTAAGGCAGAAACAATCTTCTGGAGGAAATTGTTGGTAGAAACCTTAAAGACATAGGGTAGGTAGAGAGTTCATAAGCAGCAACAACAAAAAACCTGCATAGGAAATACTTCAAAGAATCAAAAACTGGGATCTCATCTCTTTGAAAAATTTCTGCATTTCAAAGCAAATCTCCAACAGAGAAAAAGAAAACCCACAAACTGGGAAAAGAATTATAGTCAACTGTCCTTCCAACAAAGGCCTTCTATCTAGAACACATGAAGAATTTAAAAGAATTAGACACCCTCAAATTCAAGACTCAATCCAAAAATGGACAACTGAAATGACTGTACACTTCTTAGAGGAAGAAATACAAATGGTAAGTGAAAAAAGATGTTCAACATCATTGATAGTTTGAGAAATGCAAATTAAAACAATATTGAGATTCCATCTCACCCCAGAAAGAATGGCTAATATCAAGGGATCAGCCAATAAGAAATGGTGGAGAGGCTGTGGAGAAAAAGGAACCCTTTTGCCCTGTTGGTGGGAGTGTGGACTGGTACAACCACTGTGAAAATCAGTGTGGAGTTTCCTTAAAAAGCAAGGATTGGAGATCCCATGCAAGCCAGCTATTCCTCTCCTAGGTATTTGTCCAGAAGAACTGAAAACCTCATGCCATAGTGATATATGTGCACCCATGTGTATAGCAGTGCAATTTGTCATAGTTAAATCCTGGAAACGACCCAGATGCCCATAAACTGAAGAATAAACAAGATATGTTTTTACACAATTGAATATTATTGAGCTATAGAACAGGATAAATTTGAGTCTTTTGTCGGTAAATGGTTGCAACTAGAGAACGTACTCCTAAGTGAAATAAACCAGAGCTATATGCGCAAACATTGTATTGTCTCCTTAGTTTGAGAATCTGAAAAAGAAAAACGGAATCTGAAGGGCATAACAGATTCTGGGAAAAGGGTATGAACTTACTGAAAGGAAAAGGTTACCAAGTTGAAGAGAAGGACAAAAGAGAGAGTGGGAGAAAGAGATTTATCTGTGCATGTAAGGATAGTGTGGACAGCTGTACTGTGAATTTCTCTTGATCTATGGAAAGGAGCAGTTAATGCTTAATTTGTTTTGTCTCCTTTTTTCAATTGTTTGTACTTTTTTCTTCTTAAGTTCTTATATATTTCTTTCTTTTTTTCTTACAATTTTACATGCATGTATCTGGTAATATGAATAATTGGTTGGAAGACAATACTATATATTGCAATAAATACAGTGACGTTCATATGACTTTGTTAAGTGAAATTCTTTATCACTCGTATTTTTTTCTGTTTTAATTCTAATTTGTACTCTCTTTAAAAAATAAAAAATAAGTTTAAAAAGATTAAAAAAAAGCAATGAGTTTGTTTGGGTGCTTCTAACCTCAAATACATTATATATGTGTGTTCTTTTAGATATATGATGCTTTATCAGGAGGCTGGTCAAGATTCTCAACTGCCTGTGTGAGGGGTAAAGCAAAAGGATGAAATAAAAGAAATTGTAATGCATGAAGGGAGGCTGAGAGGTTAATAACTCAGGATGAGCAGAGATAATGATAGTTCAAGCCAGCCAGTATTTGGGGGTTTGTGCAATGATAGTGTCTCAGTTACTCTTCTCTCATTGTTGAGACAAAATACCCACAACCCAAAGTGAAGGAAGGAAAGGTTTATTTAGCTCACAGTTAGTGGCGGTCTCAGTCCACATTGAGCTGGCTCCAAGGCAGAGTGGCACATGCTGAAAGTAATCGCCCATGGCAGTGGCAAAAAGCCGAGAGCAAAGGGAGAAGCAGCTGTGACAGCTGGCAAGCTTCTCTCTCCCCTCCTTACATTACAATGAAGATTACTCATCTCAGGACCAGGGTGTAGTGCTCATACCAGCAATAACATATCGTAAACTCCAGAAGCCACCCTATGACTGCATGAAGCTTTTTTTTTTTTTTTTTTGCGGGAGGACAAACCATAACAGACAGGAAAGGCTATTGGAAGATTCAAGATCCACAGAAGACTCAGAGGTCAGACATGATCTTATGCGAAGAAGAATCTTGCCCTAGAGTGTTTTTTAATCTTAGTAGTCTTAGTTTAGTGTGTGGGGGGGGAGAGGATGGCCCATCCCTAAACAGTTAATGGAAAAATCTCAAAAATAGTAATACTGGTAATCCCAAACCTCCACTTAGTATTTAGTATTTAGTATGCAAAATTAGCCATTGTGAATTTATGGTCCCCAACAGTGCTTACATCAATATATGACAGTTTGAGACACAAATGTGAGTTAATAACATAATTTTAAAATACTAATGACCTGTTATGGGTGGCATAATGTAAATATCATAAAAGTTATGTTTCTATTATAAATTGATTATATATGCTAACTATATATATATATATTTACAAGACATTTGCATAAAACATTTCTAGACAGTGTTCTAAAATATTTTAATTATTATACACAAAAATAGTGCTAGTTTAAAAGAATAAAGTTTTTTTTTTTTAAGAATAAAGTTTAAGGTAGTCATCTGTAATTGGAGAAATAGAAGAGCCACAAGGCCAGCCAACATTTTGGCCCTAGCCTTTCAAGGTCAGTGAAGACTCAGGACTTAGGAGAACCTGTACTGCTACATCATGAAACTCAGTTGTGCCCCAAATTTTCTGATCAAGGAGATTATGGAGCCACAGAGGAAAGAGATTGATGATGTATAGTGTGCCTGGGGAGAGTCACATGGAGAGAAAACTTTCAGGCTCTCATTGAGAGCAAACTGGTCAAGCATTGGCTGTGACTCATCCACATGGATGACACAGACAAAGGATTTACAGAGTAAGGTACAGGATAACAAACCCTGAGGGGACTTCACTGACCTCATCAGAAACAAAAGCTACATCTTTCGGTATATAGGTCTTGATCTATCTCGGTCTTAACCATCTAGCAGAAAAGTATAAAAATGAGGTATAAAATGTGGGGCCATAATAATAAGGTGAGGTGTAAAAGGCTATAGTCAACAACTTCTTCAGATAACTCACTATTACTGTGGAATGCTGGACTGTGTTGGATTGTGTTGCTGAGTTCAGGTACCTAAATTGGTTTAATGACAATGGAGTGCTCATCTTTAACAGGTCCAGAGGGGAAAAAAAGGGGTGTACAAAGGAAGAATCATGATGTGTGTGTATAAACAGTACAGTTAGGATAAATATGCTGTGCTTCTGCATAATTCTATGAGAAGCAAGATTTGCACTAATAGTGGTTGGCTTCTAGTACTATGGACAAACATTAGGGAGATAACAAGGTAGAAAGCATTAATTATTGAAACAAAACTGTCTCATTGCTACTTGTTTCTCAATAAAATTAATGTGAAAAAAGATAATCATCTGTCCTTAATAAATTTTAAAACTACTTTAAAAGGCTTTAGATTTGTCAAAATAATTTTTAGTGTTCTCAAATAAGTTTTAGTGTTCTCAAATGTCTTATTAAATGAAATGTTTAAAAACAAGTCTTAAATTCATTTCCCTTAAACATCATCTAGGGCAGTCCCCACTTTGTTTGAAAGGCAATTTACAATAACTGCTTATGTTCTATTTATGCAAAAGGCACATGAAACTGAAATTCAGCTGCCCAATTTTATCCAGTCACCCCACAAATGAGCAGAAATGATCATTCAACACAACTGAGAAATGAAATAGTAGACATTATTTGCTGTCTTTAGTAGATTCAACCCTTTAGTCTGAAAATGTTGGCTTTTTCTGTTCAATCTTTTTAGAACTTTCCCTCTAATTTTGCTATACTGAGTTCCAAAAGAACTCCTCATGTAAAAGTTAAAAGAAGGTGAGCTTTAATCTATTGTATCATACAAAATTTTGCTAGTTACATAGGTGAAAAAAGTTTTCTAAGTAAATGGTACTGAAGAAAATCCTGACTCAAGTAGCAGAAAACATCTGAATTTAGTTCAGATGTTTCTAACCAAAGATAATTATACAGCAATACTTATATGCTAACTCAAGAGATGGTTGATATGAAATTGTACATTTTATAGGCCAAATACATTGTCTAAAAGTTTACCAAAATATTAACAACTACATAGTTATATTTCATTTTAAACTACTATTGAAGAAAATAACGAGTTCACAAATTTCCAAGTAGCTAACTAAAGTTCTCTGTTAAAACAGAGGAACATACAGAAGTAGGCTGAATCTGCAATTTATAAATTAAAAGTATTCTCCCAGGCAGGGTAGATAGTGAATTTAAGTGGTTCTAAGAATTGCATTATATTAAAAAATACTATTGATTCCCAACAGGACTAACCTACTTGTAACCAATAAGCATAAATAATATGCCAGACAACACTACAGACTGCAACACCAACGCTAGCATTAACTCCACCACTCACCCTAACCCAAGCCTTCTACCTGACTGTGGGGCTCCTCTCCCCACCAGCCTCCCTGTCTCTCCAGCTGTTCATCAGCTTCCCTGTCCCCTGGGACCCCATCCACACATCCAGACCCCTTCTTGCCTGCTGCAGCTCACATTCCTGCTGCTAAGGTCTGAGGGTGCATATAGTGGAGTTTGGTCAGAATAAGAGGCCTGAGGTTGGTAGGCTGGGGTGGATTTGGTGTGAAGGTGAGGCCTGGAGTTCCTTAAGCCTGGAGTGTGATTGATGAGGAAGTGAGGTTTGAGGTTGGTGAGGCTTGGGGAAGGCTTGGCAGGACAGTGAGGCCTGGGGCTCAAGGTAAGAGGCAGATTTGGCAGGAAGGGGAGACTTTTGCTTACTCAGGCCTGGGGGCAGGTTTGGTGAGAAGGTGATGCTTAAGGATGGTGAGGCCAATGGGTGATCGTGTCCCAACCTATCCAGAAAATAAGTCCTGGATGAAGACAGAGGCCCTGGAAGGAGGCTTCTCCCCTGCTGAGAGACAGGAACCAAGATTGTGTTGACTCCTCTAGGCAGCTGTCTGCAGTACATAAAGCAAAATGGACTGCCCCACATGTGGGGCAGGAAGATTCAGGAGATGAGGTAGTACACTGGGTCAGTCCATGGAGGGGCAGAGTCTGCTTAGGGAGTGAGGAGAGGTGTGGCTAGAGCACCTTAGCTGGAGGCAACCTTGGACTGGGTCATGAGAGGGTCAAGGCTGGGGGTGTGGCCTGTATTCAGGAAGAGAAGGAGGGGCCTAGGCATGGAGCATCACTAATGGGTGCAGCAGGGCAGGATGGTGTATGTGGAGGGTGGAACCTGTTTCTAGAATGAAGAAATTGGTGTCAAGAGTAACTCTGCTGTAGGCAACCTGGGGCTGAGTCATGGGAGGGGCATGGCTTGGATCCTGGAGGAGGTGGGATCTAGTCTAGGAGCACTAGGATTGGGCAAACAGGGTGGGTCACAGAAGAAGACAGAAGAAGCATGAGGATTGATGTGGTCAGGGCACCTCACCTGGGAGCAACCTGATGCTGGGTCATGGGAGAGAAGGGAAGAGGCCTGGTCACAGCAGGGTTCAGGAAGAAAAGGGGGATAGCCCAAGAGCTTCCCCCATGACCGTGATACCAGAAAGGCTCCTGGGCCTCTCATCACAAGGGCCAAGGTACCCAAAGCCTTTGCATGCACACACCTGTACTACGGGAGCCTTAAGTAGCCACAGGACCCCCTTCCAGGAGAACCAGAAGATTCTGCACAACCAAAGGACTGAAGTACCCAGAAGTATCCCCCAACCAACTACGGTACCCAGAATCCTCTGTGTGCTCCAGAAGGACAAAGTACTCAGAACAAACCTCAAGGAAAGCACTACCCAAGGTCTTAGTGTAACCCTCTGCAATACTCAGAAGTCTCAGTGTGACCATCCTGAGATATATGATACCCAGAATCACACAGGCCACAGGATTGGAGTACACAGAATCCTCAGTGTACCTCCTCAAAGAGAAAGATACCCTAAATCCCCAATAGGTTCCCTTGCAAACTAATGTACCCAGATTCCTCAATGAGGCACATCCTAGGACTATGATACCCAAAATTCTTAGTGTTTTCAGTTTCCACAAATGGAACACAGCATCTAGAAACCTCAACTTGCTCCCACAGGTTTATAGTTACCTTTACTTTGGTAAAGGTCCCAGAATCTCTGTAAGGCCTCCCACCCTGACGACATTACCCAGAATCATCAAGGGGGCCCATGACTACAGTAAACATGATCTTCAGACAGTTCTTGAAGAGTCCTTGCCCAGGGCCTAAGGGCGGAAACCAACTCCTGTTTATTGTGATGAGTTAATGTTAAACTAATGTGAAAAAATTAGTTATTCTGTTTAACTTTTTTGTGACCCTGTTTGCTTGCAAGACTGCAAGGAGGCTTGGTGTACCATTGATAAATCATCAATAGGCTGAGAATTCCCAGAATAGACCTACAAAATAAGTCAAAGTAAAGGTTGAAATGTTTCTAACTACAAAATAACTAAGGTGTTGCTAACCAACTGAAAAGTTGCTGTGATAGTCAAGACCATGCATATGCAGATGTACATTAGATGAGAACTAAACAATGCTCCCAGAAAAAAAAAAGTATGCTAAGCAATAGTCATGCTGTCCCTAAAGTTACTTTCCTGTGTTAAATGACAAATTTGTTTGCCAAACAGGATGTCGTTTCTAGCTTTAAAATCTCTATACTTCTACGGTTCCTCACTGTTTGTCCTCTCCTGTGTATGGTCACGCGGTCCTGGGCCCGGGCATAAAAGGTTCATGAATTTTAATATGGATTGTGGTCTGGTTTCCACAGAACCCATAATATTTGGGGGCTCATCTGGGATCCCATTGACTGGATGAAATAGAAACCGGTTTTTTTTTTTTTTTTTTTTTTTTCTTTCAGGGAACTGTAATCCAGGGAGATTCTTTGTTCCCAGACTTATATAGGTCACTGAAAGTTTTCAAATTCTTTTTTGATTCAGATAATATGAGCCGTTTGGAACATCTTTCCAGTAAGAGACTTTTTGTTCTGTTTGGGCACCCGTTGGTGAGTCATAGGAGCTGGATACAACATAAAGGCCCTGGACTCTGTTCTGCTCCATGATGGTGGGCTGGAGTATTGTCTTTGGTTTCATTTTGTCTTTGTTCTGTGTCAGTTGCTTGTGTTGTTTTGTAATTATGTGTCAGTCTGCTTCTGCTTCTATGTTGCCCCTGAAATGTGTTCTTGGCCATTTTCAGGATTTCAGACAATGAGCCTTAGGATCCCCATAGGCAAGATGCTCTTACAAAAGGCCCACCCAGCCTCCATGCCCGCAAGCCACGTCTGGGTGATTTTTTGGCACCACAAGCTGATTTCAGCTAATTGCCCCAAAGTGACTGACGGAAAAGAATGCTGCAGTGTGGAAAAAATAACGGAACTTACTCCGACATAGATAACATTTGATTGGATTTTCTTCTTCTCTCTAGATGTTGATGGCCCTTAACTTTCAGCTGCGAAAACTGTGTCAATCTATCCCAGATGAGTATTCCTGAGATACTACTGACACATTACTTCTCTCACGGAGAGAGTCTGTTTTCTCATAGATAAATATTCTTGGATTCATTTTCTCTTGGTTTGGAGGCCCTAGAGATTTGTTTGTTCTTTTTTGAATTTGTTGCAGGGGGAACTCTGTGTTGCCTTACCAGGGAGTCTATAGGAATGTTGGCAGTTTGTTTTGATTTAAAATCCATCCAAGAGTCTAAATTAGTAAAGAAAAGAAAAGGAAAACTGAATTTTCCTGGGATGTTGTTGTCCATTTGTTTGTTTGTCAGAATTGTTCATTGTCTGCCTCCAGTGCCCCCACATCCCCAGCTGCGCTTGTGCCAGGGCATAACCACTAAGTCCATAGCTTGGGCTAAGGTATTGGCTCTATTTTTCTTTCCCTTCTTGTCTTTTGTGACAGTCTACCTGGAAATGCAAAAGAAAGCAGACCTAGCTCAGTTGCCCTATTACATTGCAGTTATTGCCACTGTGTCAAATTACATTAGTTTTGGGCTTCTACTGTGTGTGTGGATTGAAAAGGGACACTGCTGGGACCTCTGATATGGCTGGAACAGTACAGAGAAAACTGACTGTCCTGGGCTGCATGATTTGGAGCTTTGATGGGTCCCAAAATGAATGTGGGGAATGCTTTTGGGATTTCTGTTGTCTTGTCCTGGGCGCCCAGGGGAGCCTAAGCCATGGATGCTGCAGCTGCTGCTCTTGCTTTGTCTTCTGGGTTTTCTCTCCCTCTCTCTACCTCCTCCTCTCACTGTTGAGAAGATGGCAGGGTAACAACAGCCTAGGGAGCTCACTAGTTCAGCTCATGGGCCCTTATTTGTTCTGCCTTTTCTAGGGAGGTTTACTGCTCAACTCTCCCTGCCCCCCACCCACCTCTGCAGCTGTTCTCCTGCTGCGGCCACATGGACGGGATTCTGAGTCCCCTTCCGCAGCCTGTGCTTCTTTTTATCTGTTACAAACTGCAAAAGTAAAAAGCCTGCAAGAACAAATTACTGGTTCATAGTAGAAAAAGTACAAAATAAAAATATAGACAGAAAAAAGGCGTTTCATTATATACTGTCCAGAAATATATTTGAGTGTACTCTGGTTTTATAAAGATATTTATTTGATCTGCATATGTGTTTATGGATTTATATGTTGTTATCTAAGCTTTAAATATAGACTCTAAATCATTTTTTCTCCTGAGTTACCAGCTGGTCTAAGCAATATCTATCTATCTATCTATCTATCTATCTATCTATCTATCTATCTATCTATCTATCTATGAGATTCATGTCAAGCCAACATGAATAAAAACTTATGCGATATGTATGATAACCAAACTGAATGTGTCATCTTGACTGTTATAACTGTTGCCTGTTAATACTCTCCAGGGATTTAGCCACTGAAATGTCCATGGTTGATTAAAAAAAAAAATAACAGTTCTCTGGTTACACATTATATTTAAGGTGCTTAAGTCTGCTTAACTAGATCTGGTATGTTGTGTTGAATTTAAAGATATATTCTTTTGTCCTAGGAATTGTTTACCTTTAACAGGAGTATGGAGAGGGGGACAAGTGCCAGTGATGTAGACATAAATTCCCAGGGATTTAAAATTCGTTTTATTGGTTTTTTTTTTTTTTTTTTGAGCTGGGGATTGAACTTAGACCCTTGTGCTTGCCAGGGAAGCACTTATTCCATTAAGCCATCTCCCAGGCCCCTTGTTTTATTGTTTTTTTAAAAAAAGTTTTATCAAAAAATATCTGGGGCCTTTTAGTAAAAACAATCCTAAATTTTCTCTGTCTTACACTATGTAAATGATTTGTTGTTAACTAGAGATCCAGGATGGATATTCTAGAATCTGTTTTCTTCCCATCAGCCCACTTGGAATGATTGTTGACAGCTTAAAAAAATGAGAGTGGATCCAAGGGCTCAAACGGAAATTAGTTTTGGCCCAGATGGCCAACCATCCTCAGATCCTGAGCAACTGAATAAGTCCTTTTCTTTGACATGTCCTCACTGGGATTCTAATTCCCATGGAGGTAAGGGGGCTCTCAATTGATATCATCAGTTTCTTTTAGGGGAAACCAGGGTGGCAGCTAAAAAGCCTACCAATTTGTCTAAAGTTACAGAGGTCAGTCACAGTCCAAATGAGTCTCTGTCGGCATTCCTTGAGCACTTCCACGAGGTCTACAGATACATACACCAACAGACCCAGAGGCTCCTGAGAACTGCCACACCTTAAATATTGCTTTTGTTTCTCAATTGACCCCAGGTATTAAAAAAATTACAAAAGGTTAAAGGATTTTTTTAAAAAGTGCTAACAGAATGGTAGAGATAACTGTGGGTTTTTAGCAATAGAAAAGACCCTAGAAAATTAAACAAAGAGTGATTGTCAATCACTCTTATTGCAATGGGGAAGAAAGACTCTAAGGTCAAAGAAAAGGATCTAAAAGAAAAAAAAAAATAAAAAGAGGACACCTCTTAACAAGAATCAATGTGCCTATTGCAAGGAGGATGAGACACTAAGCAGACACTTAATGAATTTTTTGGGAGAACATCCAAAAGTGTTCATCCTATTGACCTTTAACACCTATGACTCATGTAAAGAGGCAACTGAGGACTTACTGTGAGAAGTAGACAAAATGGGCCACAGGGTCTCTGCCAAAAAGGCTCAGCTTTGCCTATCTACTTGGGGTATAGGCTACAGAAAGGGCAACAAACTTTGTTTAATAAATGTGTCAAAGCTATATTAAGAATCCCTATCCCTGTCACTAAAAGGCAGGTAAGAAAATTGCTGGGACTCCTTAGATATTGCAGGCTCTGGACCATTGGATTTGCTAAAATTGCCCAACCTCTGTGTGTCAGCACCGACAGATACCAAAAAGGGGAGCTTCATTGGACCAAGTCTAAAAAAAGAGGCTTTTGGAACTCTCAAAGAGCCCTTGCTTTGGCTCCTGCCCTGGCTTTGCCTGATTTGACAAAACCATTCCAATACCTTACATGTACATTTATTAGGAGCACGGTCTGTTGACCAGCGGTGGACATAAAATCAAAAATGCCAAAAAGTTCTAGACTTGCTTGCAACTGTTTGGCTCCCCAGCAAGGTGACAGTAATCCACTGCAAGGGATACCAAAAGATAAACACTGTAGTGGCCCAAGGAAATGCTCTAGCAGATGCCAGGGCCAAAGAGGTGGCATATAAACCAGTGGGGCCTCTCAAGATGCTCTTGCCTGTCCTGCTGCCCAGAGTGCTAGACCAGCCCACCTAATCCGATGCAGACTTTTTTTTGTTAAAAGCTTATGGATGGCAGATGCTGCCAAGCAACAGGATCCTCCTTCCTGAGGACTCAAATTGAATCAAATGACTAAGGAAACCAGCCAATGTTGTCTCCACTGTGCCCAGGTAAACCCCAGCAAGATTACTTCTGAACCTGGACAGCACGCTTGAAGTATCTCTGGGGAAACACTGGGAGATTGATTTCACTAGAATGGGTCAAAAAAAAAAGAGAGGAGGGAAGGTATCGTTACCTTCTTGTCTTAGTAGATACCTTAACTGGATGGCCAGAGGCTTATGCTATTTGATTAGAGTCAGCTCTAATAGTAACAAAAAAGTTACTGACAGAGACTTTTCCTAATTTTGGCTTACCCATTACTATGAGATCTGACAAAGGCTCAGTTTTCGTAGCCCAGGTTATCAAAAGTCTGTCCTAGGCCTACAGTTAGAGTCAGGTAAAAAAAAAAATAGACTCTAAAAGAAACTGTTTCAAAACAAGGTTAAAAACTGGGTGATTCTCCTTCCTTTTGCTCTATTGAGAACCCATTGTACTCTCTGTGTAAAAGGGATCACTTCCTTTAAATCTATGTATGGTAGAGCACCTCCCTTAATACCCAAATTGAGGAAGGAGATCCTAACATCTATTTCTTGTCAGGAACTTGTTAAGTCCTCACGGACTCTACAGTCTACACTACACGCTACTCACTCCCTCGTCTGCCATCAACATCCAAGACGAGAATGGCCTGACAGTACCTTGGCTGCACAACCTGGCTCTCGGGTGTGGATCAAAAAGCAAGACCTGTCAACTCTTGCACCTTGCTGGACTGTACCATACCCTGTTGTCTTGAGCACTCCCACCTTGGTCAAGGGAGCAAAACAACAACAGTAATAAAAATAAAACATTGGATCCACTCCCACATTAAACCTGCCTTGATGTATCAACAGTCAGATAAATGGGCTTTTCAAAAGACTGCTGAACCCCTTAAGGTCAAGCTGATCAGATGCTGCTCTGCTTGTTCTCACTGAGGCTAACAGAGGCCCAACACTCTCCCATTACTTACACATACCGGCTGACTTGGACCATAGATGGGGCAGAGATGTCTAAAACTAGATGGTCCTCCAAGACAGATGAGGACTTTCCCTTCTGTTCCTAAAACAAGAGGGCCTTTGGCAATAAAAAGCTTGTTGTTTTTATGCAAAACATTCTGGAGTAGCCAGAGATAGTCTTAACAAATTAAAAAAAGATATTACAAGGCACAAAAAACAGCACCGTCAGAATCAGAGTTGATATAAAGATTCGTTCACTATGCTGCCTTGGTTGACCACCCTCCTTTCTGCCTTAGCTGGTCCAGTGATATTTTTGATGTTACCCATAGCTATCATTAACGACTTGATAAGATACATATAAAACAAGTATGAATTAAATGAAATAAGGGTTTAAATCATGTACAAGAACTAGCAGGGAATGTGATGAGTTGATGTTAAACTAATGTGAAAAAGTTACTCTGTTCAACTTTCTGTGACCCTATTTCCTTGTAAGACTGCAAGGAGGCTTGGTGTACTGTGGATAAATCATTAATAGGCTGAGAATTCCCAGAATAGACCTACAAAACAAATCAAAGTAAAGGCCGAAATGTTTCTAACTGTACAAAATAACTAAGGTATTGCTAACTAACTGGAAAATGTTGCTGTGGTAGTCTGGACCATGCATATGCAGATGTGCATTAAATGAGAACAATGGTCCCAGAAAAAAAATGTATGCTGAGTAATAGTCATGCTGTCCTCTAAAGGTACTGTCCTGTGTTAAATGACAAATTTGTTTGCCAAACAGGATGTGATTTCTGGCTTTAAAAATGTCTATACTTCTAGGGCCCAGGGAGATGATAGCTCAGTAGAATAAGAGCCTGCCTGCCATGCACAGGGCATTGAGTTGAATCCTCAGAACTCAAAAAAAAATCTCTATACTTCTAAGGTTCCTCATTTTTTTATCCTCTCCTGATGTGTCCCATGCCCAGTAATAAAAGGCTCATAAATTTTAATATTGTGATCTGGTTTCTATGTTGAGAACCCATAACATTTATAATACACCTAGTCCACAGCGACATGTATTGGAAGTCTAAGTACCCTTGGTCAAATAGGATTGCCTTTTTTTAGGCCCTGGTTTCTATATTTTTAGGAGCATTATGGATACATCGAAAACATTTGTCATTTCTGTGGAACAGGTGAAATTTTCCGAGTGCCTTCTCGGTCTTACTATTTGTGCTATTCAAAACTTCATTTTCGGCCTGTATGGTGGTGCATGCCAGCATGCCTGGCACTTGGGAGGATGAAGCAGGAGACTCACTATGATTTCAAATCCTGCCTGGGCTACATAAGTGAGTTCAAACTCAGCTTGATCTACATAGCAAGACCCTGTCTCAAAAAAAGTGTCACATATTTTATAAGTCTGTATTTAGGTCATAGTTAGGGAGACATTTCCCGTAGTGCTTTTCTCTTCAGATTTTGTGACTTTGTTTCATATCTAGATCTCTAAGTGCTTTGGCTTTTGTTGAGTCACATATAATGTCAGTACAAACCAAATTTTAGCTTTTTCCTACTTTTCATCCATTTCCTGAATTTAAAACACAGTGTTAGGGCCAGCCAGATAGCTCATCAGACCAAAGCGCCGGCTTAGGCAGAGTGCAGCAGCCGGGGTTCAATCCCCAGGACCAACATGCTGCCCCTGCCCTGGGCTGTGCTGAGATGGTGACTGCGACTGGGGGTGGCGGCTCATGCCTCTAATTCCAGCTTTTGGGAGGCTGAAAACAGGAGAATCATCGTGAGTCTGATTCTATGTAGTGAGACCCTGTCCTGCAGACCCTGTCTTAAATTCACAAAAAACAGGAACAAAAACTACAGTATTTACTCTCTGACTTGTGCTTTTAGCCACTGACTTAAGTAGAGTGAAAGTACATAAAACATTTATATTTATGCATTCATTTATATTTTTACATATATCAATTTTGAGGGTTTTTTTTGAGTCAGAGTCCTGATA
The DNA here is from genome assembly GCA_004027165.1 of Ctenomys sociabilis. Lineage (NCBI taxonomy): Eukaryota > Metazoa > Chordata > Mammalia > Rodentia > Ctenomyidae > Ctenomys > Ctenomys sociabilis. The sequence continues at coordinate 14,897 of PVKA01032778.1, forward strand.
CATAGTTCTAGATGGTCTTAAACTCCCTGTGTATTGAAGAATGTCCTTCAACTCATAGCAATCCTTCTGTCTCAGCCTCCTGAATCCTGGGATTATAGGCATGTGTCACAGTCTGGATCTAGGATTTTAACTTTATCTAATGGTACGCTAACACTATCATAATCCTTTCATTATGGAGGGAATATAATAACGTAATATATTTTAGAGATAGCTGGACTACACTGACTTTATATTTCAGCTTTACTAGCTACATTTACAGTTTTATTTTTCTATATAATTTGCTATGATTTCAAAATCCACATTAAAACTCAAACTGAAATTTAATTTTGTAAAAAGTACTTGGTGGTGGAAGTGTCTTCAAGAGGTGATTAGGTCGTGAATGGAGTAATCCAGTCATAGATTAATGGCTTACTGAGTCATCTGTCAAGTGCAACTCTTGGGAGTCACCTTGACACGGTGTTTGTATGTACCTTTACACTCTGAACTCTGTCTTGAAGATGATGGTGTGCTCACCAGCTAGGGCCCTTTCATCTTGGACCTCCAGAACCCCAGGATGAATAACCTTTATGTAGTATAAATTATCCCATCTGAAGCTCATGGTTATAGTAACAGAAAATAGATTATACAAGAAGTATATAGGGATGGGGAGGTAGCTCAGTGGTCTGAGCACCTACCTGGCAAGTGCAAGGACCCCAGTTCAATCCCTCGTACTGCTTGCTATGCTGGTTGGGCCCAGGGCCCTGGAATCTGGGCATGCCATGCCAGCCACTGAAATGGAGCACAGTGGTTGCATACCTATAATCCCAGCACTGGGGAGGCTGAGACAGGAGGATCACTATGAGTCTAAGTTGCCTAGCAAGATCCTGTACCAAATGAATAAGTAAATAAAATATTTTAAAAAGAAAAATTAAAGCGAGAGTGTCTTGCACGCTGTGCGCTGCACTTTTATCACCCATTGCCAGCTACCGCCACCACTGCCAAGCAAACAGGTCTGAGGAGAAGCCCAAGGAAGATGTGAAGAACCAGAATGACCACACTGACCTAAAGGTGGTGGGGGGGCACGATGGCTCAGTGGTGCAGCTCAAGATCAAGAGGCACACCCTGATGAGCAAGCTGATGAAGGCTACAGTGAGAGGCAGGGCCGGTCAAGGAGACAGATTAGGTTCAGGTTTGATGGGCAACCCATTAATCAAACACCTTCCATCTGCAGGGCAGCTGGAGATGGAAGGTGTTGACACCAGTGTTGTGCTCCAGCAGCAGATGGGAGGTGCAGCTTCCAGAAGGACTGCCCAGCGCCCTGCCCTTGCTGTGCAATGGTGAGCGAATGGCCAAGCGGACCACAAGAGTGTGGGAGCCGAGGACAGCCGCCAAACAACCCTTCTCCGTGAGGTGCACTTCCAGTGCATCACAAAACTGCATCTACAGAGACACGTGTACAGCTTAAATGGGCCAATCAGATTATTTTTTGATTAGATAAAACAAATTCTGAGGGTTTTTTTTTTCATTTTGCTCTTTTTCTCCCTTCCCAAGCACTTTTCCCCAAGACTTATCAAATACTGGCACCATCTGTGGCCAGGTGCTCAGCCCAGAGTTGAGATTGCTCCTGAGCTGCATGCTGCCATAATCATGTAGAGAGCTTGCCTTCTCCAGTGACTGTGACTGTGGGACAAGGGGGTGGGATTTGAAACAAGGGGGCAGAATTTGACTTCTTGTTAGGCACAGGTTACTACAATGCTAAGTGCTGCAAATTTAGGCTTTGTCAAGCATGTGGTAAAGTTGAAGGGAGATACTGGACTGGATCTTGAAAGGTAAAAAAAACACGCAGTGAGTGAGTCATTCGGTAATGTGGCCTCAGGGCCTCTCTGCTCCTGATTGTGTCCTCTGGGGGCCTGAAGCTCAGGACACTGTTCCTCTGCTTAGCACCTGGTGAAGGATACACAGGCAAAGGTTGGCACAACAAAAACTAGTTTTTTTCTTTCCGTAATGTAGAATAAAGTACCACATTTGTCATTTGGTAATTGTATTGTGGCCCCAGATTTCTAGTATTTGTGTCTAATGAATGATTATGGTCGCCTTATTAAAAAGATCGAGGTTCCTGAATGTGTGTTACATTATTGTGTAAAAGAGCTATTTCATGATGGGGTTAAAAAATGAAAGCCATGGAAAGGTGACTTTGTGTTCTCATGGAGCTGTGCTCCAGTCCTTGATGTCATGCCTTGGCATGGTGACTCCAGTTCTGTGACGTACCTTGGGCTCTATGCCAACTAAAATGTTCATAGTTCTGCCTGTTGTCCTTCTGGATCTATTGCTGCTTGACAGCCATTCTGACTTTCACAGCCAGTTGGCAGAGACCTACCATCTCTTGCTTGCTTGAAATCCTGCTAAAAGTGTTCTTTCCTTTGTTTTGTTATATGGGCTTGGGGTTGGATGTTTTCTGGTTCTACTGTGTTTATTCACCAATTTGTACATTATTTATTGTCCTTTACTACTGTAAACAGTAAATATAGTTTGTTATTAAAATATTTTATATAAGTTTTTGAATGGAATTCTTTTCTTTGAGTGTTTTTAAAAATTGATACAGGGTCTCACTATGCAGCTAAGACTCATAGTGATTCTCCTGTCTCAGCCTTCCCAGCACTGGGATTATAGGCATGTACCACCATGCCTCGTTTTGGTAGCTGGCATGGCATGTGGTACTGGGGATTGATCCTAGATCCTTGTGCTTGCCAGGCAGGTGCTTAGACCACAAAGTTACCCCTCATCCCAACCCCTAAATGGACTTCTTTTCCTTCAGAAAATAATTAAATCTATGGACTTTGGGTAGAGTTGCATTAAAATTATAATTTTATGGTATGACATTTTATTTATTTATTTATTTAATGGAGAACCAGGGATTGAACTCAAATCCTTGCGTTTGTCAGGGAAGTGCTTATTCTACTGAGCTATCTCCCTGGCCCTGTATGGCATTTTAAATAATTATTTTATATGTAAGAACATTTAATGTCATCTCATTTTAATATATAAGTTTGTAAAAGTTAGGAATGAATAAAATATCCTTATCAGGATTTTAAAGACCAAGTCTATATAAATTGTGGAAATGCAGTCATAAAATGTCAAACATTTGAGGTTAATTATCAAGAATAGGATCACCTGGGTATTCCCTAATACTTAGGATTATATATAAACATGAAATTCATAATTGGTTTTTAAAAAATTTTGCCTTGGGTAGAAAATCACCTACAGAGACCTTCCAAATACAGGTTTAATGAATGTTTTGGATTTTATTCTACATAACACTTGCTAACTGAGATACAATAAGAAAATTTGTAACTAAATCATGTTAGGACTTTCCATTCCAATCTCACACTGAATGTTACATCAGAGATGCAGCCAAAATAACTGAGGATAGCGCAAATAGCTGGTCATATGTACAGGTGGACAGGAACAGAAACTTGATGTTACTAGAACTAAATAGTACAGTGATCCATTAAGGTCTTGGGTAGCTTGAGGTTCATGCATAAGTTTTGTCCTTTCTTCTCCCTGATCCTCCAGCTCTTATCAGGGTCAATACTCATACCACCTCTTCTGGGAAGCCCTCCCCCATAACCCTAACTTGTACATCTGCATGCCATCCTCCATACCAATAAAAATCTATTTTATTCAAAATATCTGTGTAAACCTCAAACGCTCTTTGGGGTGAGAGGGCTTTGATCTCTTTTTTCCCTACAGGAAAACAAGGCCATGAAGTCAGGGAAGGAAGTGAAATTTGAAAGAAAAGCCCTTCCATGGTGGTGTACTCAGGGTTTTCAAGGTAAAAGATTTAATACAAGACATATAATGTATAGAATTATTTTATAATTGTCACCCAGAAAGTCAAATGCAAAAGAGTGGGAGAAATCTATCCACACACAAAGAATCTAGCTGAGCACCTGTATTCCATGGAAGCATCATGCATGACTCCAGCTGAAGACCTAAAGCCCATGATTATACCCCCCATGAGTCCAATTGGAGGCCTATAGCCTACAATAATGTCTTATGCAAGTCTGTTTCACAGATCTATGCTGTGAAGGACAAAGCAGTGGTGGAACTAGAAAGTCAATCCCAGTACAATAAATGTCTGTGCCAGCAGCCTGAGGGATCTGCACTGGAGCCAGGAAGCAACCCTCAAAGTAAGGACTAGAGATTCCCTGAAAAGTACCACAGCCATCCTTAGTGACAGTGAGGTCCCGAGCTTCTCTGATGATAACAGCTGTGTTCATATCAGGAAGGTAAGCACAAGATTCTCCAGGAGAATAAAACAGCACACCATCTTCCCCTCCAGAGCCAGGAAATGATGCTCAAAGTAAGGACCAGAGCTCCCTAAAGTGAACCACAGCCATTCTCAGTGACAACAAGGTCCTGAGCTCTTCCAATGATGAGAACAACTGAGGTTTTTTTTTTTTTTTTTTGTCTTCTTTTATTAACAAGCAAAATAATTAAAAACAAAACCACAACAATCTTAAAGTTGAAACAGCAGTAGATCAAATTGCTGCTGGAGTTCAGATATACCTGGGGTACGTGCTCTCTCACTGTGAGGCAGGACACAGGCACATGACTGTGACCTTAGGTATATATGTGTGAAGAATCAGAAATGGAAACCACCAGAGCAGAGACAGCATCAAGAGCTTTTCATCACGCAATCGCAAAGCGCTCTGCTCTTTTCCTTTTCTTTGCCTCTGTATCCTCTGTGGTTCCAGTTCCAGCTGAACTTGTGACAATCCCGAATTGCTCCTCCCTCTTTTTCAGCTTCTCATCATCTTTAGACTTTCTAGAGATTGAAGAGACATTCAAACCAAATCTTTGTGCTCTTTCCTTTAGCTTATCCAGGTTAACCATAGGCTTGGTATCCGATGACAGACCTTTTGTTGGAACTGAGGAAATACCAAACCTGGCTGCACGAGCAGCTTTCTTGCTTTCCAACCTCACAGGTACATTAAATCATTCAGCCCTCTTTTTCATTCTCTCAGTCTGTGGCGTCGCAGATGTAATTTTTACCACTTTTTTCTCTGATGCCACATCAACTGTTTTTTTCAGGAAGTTCTTCTTTGACAGGCAGTTCTACGGGCTTCGGTTCTTCTTCCTCTGTTTCATCTCCCAGTGCATCTTCTTCATTTGCCTCCTCTTCAGCATGCTCTTCAAGATATGCCTGGAGCCTGTTGATGAGATCTTGTTTTATTCCTTTGGTCTCCAAACCATGTGCAAGACATTCTTGCTTTAGGCCAGCAAGCTTCAGGTTATGAGGTTCCTCCATCTCTGCCGCCGTCTTGCTATCCTGCCACTACGCAGGCCCCCACCGGTTTCCTAACAACTGAGTTCTTATCAGGAAAGCCAAAATGACCAGCTCCAGCAGGAGGACCAATAGAAACATCTCTCTCTTTATAGCTCTCCTTTTTACAATGTTGTTGCAACAATCCTCAGGTGGGCCTCCCACGCCCAACACCATGCTGATTTAGCTCAGTTGGGTGTTACAAGTTGGCCACCAGCTGTCAGTCCACCACGCAGAGGAACACATTTCCTGGTGAGGCCTGGGGCTAGCTACACTTCACAAAATATGTTGAGGACCTTACTAGACTAGACCTTACTAGATGCTGAGGGAATCTAGTGGCGCACCTTAAGACCAATGCAGCCAGGCACAGAATGTGTTCCAGCATTGGAAGCATCTTGACAATGTTTCCCAGCTGAGCTCTGACACTCGCCATCATCTCTGGATGGCTGGAGGAGACACTTTTGATGCTCAGATAGCATGATGGATGAATGTGTTTTATTATTTCCACTAAGGTTTTACATGTGAATCTTTAATTTGCTGCAGTGCACTTGGAATAGTATTGAACTGATAAAATATAAGAAAATTTGTGTGTAAATTTCTCAGTTATCAACCCTAATTATAACCCTACTCCTATTTAAATCAAACTTAAGCCCCAATCCAAAACATAACCCAAATTCTCATATTTATCCATGCAATAACCCCTATACTCTCAAAATTACTTTAAATCTTAAATCCTAACCCTTTTCACAAAATAATTGTATTGAGCTGGGCATGGTGGCGCATGCTTGTAATCCCAGCACTCGGGAGGCTGAGGCAGGAGGATTGTTGTGAGTTTGAGACCAGCCTGAGCTACAAAGTGAGCTTAAAGCCAGCCTGAACTGCATAGCGAGACCCTGTCTCAAAAAGACAAAAAAAAAACAAAACAAAAAAACCCAAAATAATTGTATTGTCTGGGTGCATGACTACAATTTCCAGCACTCAAAAGGTTGCAGCAGGAGGACTGCTTTGAATTCAAGGTAACCTGGGCTACTTAAGATTGGACCAAACTATGCAGTGAGACCTCATCTCAAAAATAGAAAGGAGAGTAAAAGAGTAAATGAAGAAAGAATCCTAAGCATTTTTGCCAATCATGTTTGGCTTCTAAAACTAAATTTTCCACTGTGTGAATAACCCTATTTAGACATCAAAAGACAAGTCACATACTGGGTAACTTCTCTACAAAACACAAATCTGAGAACAAATTTGTATTCAAAATATGCAATTTTTAATCTCAATAACTAAGACTTCAACAAAAAATGAGTAAATATCTGAACAGATATGAGACTAAAAGAGACACTATGATGTTTAGGGTACAATTTAATAGTATTCCTGTACAACAATCATGCCTACTTAGGTAGAAATCAAGAAACAATACGTGATAGATAGCTAGGAGGTAAAAATCCTCTATAACAAAAACTACAATGATTTTTTTTTTTCAGTACTAGGGATTGAACTTGGGACTGTGTGCTTGCCATAGAAGCACTTATTCTACTGAGCTACCTCCCCAGGCCCAAAAACTATAATGATTTGGAAAAAAGATACTGAAGAAGAAACTATAAACTGGAAAGCTATCCCCTATTTCTGGAAAGGTGAAAACAATACTGTCAGAATGTTAACACTCCACAAATGATACACATATTTAGTACAATTTTAAGCAGTGTTCTTCCCAGAACTATAAAGTACATTCCTTTAATTTAAAAGGACTCAGGGCCAGCTAAATAGCTCAGCGGACTAAAGCACCTGCTTAGGCAGAGTGCGGCAGCTGGGGTTCGATCCTTGGCGTGCCTTGCCAGTCCCTCAAGCCATGTTGAGATGGCGATTGAGACTGGGCGTGGTGGCACATGCCCGTAATCCCGCACTTGGGAGGCTGAAAACAGGTGAGTCACTATGAGTCCGGTCTCTGTAGTGAGATCCTGTAGACTAAAATATATTACTAAAATAATTAAAAAATTAATTACTGCACTAAAATACATTAAAAAAATTAGAGGGCCTGCCAAATAGCTCAGTGAATTAAAGCACTTGTAAGCAGGCCCTGGGCTGCTGCGTTGGCCTGTGACTGAGACTGGGTGTGGAGGTGCACGTCTGTAATCAAAGCACCTGGGAGGCTGTAGATGGGAGAATCACTGCAAGTCTGATGTAGTAGTGAGACTCTGAACACCCTGTAGACCCTGCCCTAAAAATAAAAAAAATTAAAAGGACTCAGCAGAGACCAGAGATACAAAGCACCACTGAGCAACAGGAGCAAAGGATAAGGCATTACAATCCCAGATTTGAAATTGTATGACCACTGTACAGTGAAAAAAAACCATCATAGCCGGGCGTGGTGGCGCATGCCTGTAATCCCAGCACTCGGGAGGCTGAGGCAGGAGGATTGTTGAGTTCGAGACCAACCTGAGCTACAAAGTGAGCTTAAGGCCAGCCTGAACTGCATAGTGAGACCCTGTCTCAAAAAGACCAAAAAAAAAAAAAAAACCATCATGGCAGAGGAGCAAAAGCAGACAAGTTGATCAGCAGAACAGAATTCAGAATCAGGAAACAGTCCTAAGCGCTTTTACCAACTTGATGTTTGACAAAAGAGAAAGCAATACACGGCAGAGAAGACATCCTCTTCAACAAATGATACTAGGAAAACTGGTAATCTCCATGCAGAAGGTTAAATCCATACACATATCTCACACACTCTGTAAAAAAATTAAGTCAAAATGGATCAGAAAACTACATATAGGACCAGAAGCATGGAATCTGCTGGAAGAGAAAATATGTAAAGCTCATGAAGACATAGTCATAGGCAAGTATTTTCTGAATACAACCCCAGTTGCACAAGATATAATGCTAAGAATCAACAAATGAGGTTATATCTAATAAAGGAGCTTTTGCACAGAAAATAAAACAAGCAACAGACTGGAGAGACAACCTCTGCAATGGAAAATTCTTTGTCAGCTTTTCCTTGGAGAGAAAACTAATACCTAGAATAAAGAACAGCAACTGACCCTCCAAAATGAAAGAGCTAATTAAAGAGATAATTGTAATGAAAATGCACTTCTCAAAGAAGAATCCAAATGGCCAATAGAGTACATGTAAAAAAACATGTTCAACATCCCTGACCATTAGAGAAATGCAAGTTAAAACAACATAAAATTCCATCTCATTCCAGTAGACGTGGCTATTATCAAAGACTCAAAACAAACAAACTAAAAAAATAAAACAAACACAGGGCCAGGGATGTAGCTCAGTGGCACAGTACCTGCTTGGCAAGGGCAAAGTCAAAACAAAACAAAACAAAACAAAACAAAACAAAACAAAACAAAACAACCTAACAACTGCAGACAGTGTTGCAGGGAAAAGAGAACACTTCTACAATGTTGATGAGAATGAAAATTAATCCAACCACTTCTGGGAGGAGCTAAAACCGGAACGTAATTACACATGCAGGATGAAGCCAGCCAAGAATAAGGGAACTCCTTGAAGCATATAAACAAACTGTTGCTGCTTGTTAACTAATTGAAATTGGCATCAACCTTTTGAGGGTACAAATAAATACTTAATAGTTTTTGGACAAATTTTTCCCTTCTGCTTAGGAGAGAAAGGAGAGAGAATCTCTGCCTGACCCAGCTATTTCCGCATTCTCATTGCCATTCCTCCCCAGGGCATACAGAGAGTCCAACAAGCCCCTACATTGGGTACCCAAATGTGGGGTTCCTGGTAAGGAAAAAGTGGGCAGAACATTTCTCAAGAGAGTTAGTATGCAGCACAGGATTGGTACTGGCACATCAAGGGTAAAGCTTGAGCATTCAGGTTGTCTAGGGCCATAAAGTATATAAACATCAGAGATGCCAAAGAGAGAAAAGTGTATTGAATTACAGTAGTTAAAAATGGAGTAAATAAAGTCTTAAGAATCACAGAGGTGTATGTTTTTTTGCATGCTTGACTCCTGTATTTATTTTCCTTTTTTGGATTTTGGTTAGAAGGGCTTTCCCAAGCGTGAAGAATTTGGCTTGGGGCATTATTTTAAAATCAAGTTCTGAGCCTGAGTGGAACAAGGAGGGTGGAGCAACAGCACCACCAATAGAACTTGCCTTGCCCAACTTAATAAGAAACAATGAGTGGCAAAGGGGACCTTTCTCCAGCAAAGAGTTGTTTCCCTTCAAATTGTATTTTTACAAATAATACAACTTTGGGGCTGCCTTTGTAGCAGCCATTGCTCAGACTATTCATGCCTGGTTTGGAGGAAAAATAAAAGGCAATTTGTTGTCATTGTGGGGATGAGGGACATTTTGTCTGAAACTTCCCTGTTGTACCCTTACAATCTATCTCTTCAATAAAACTTTCTAGTCCTTGTACAAAGTGTCAATGAGGGTGTCACTAGGAAAAGGAATGTAAATGTAAAATTAATGTGGAGAGTTGGCCCTTTCCAGGAAACTGAGGCCCACTTCAGCCCCATCAAACAATAGGGTTACAGACTGGGATCAGGGAGGGCACTACATTCCAGCCCTAAGTGGATTTAGCTGGGATTTCCTGAATCCACTGTCCCTGTCCAGACTTGACCATCCACATGCACCACCAACTACAGGCCTGTGTGCCTGGGGCCACATAGGAAGGACTTGATTGTGCTACACCCTGGCTTTCGACACCATGTACAGTTCTGGTAACAGAAATTCATTCATTTCAAACAGTATCTGCACACAAAAATCTGGGAGGGGGGAATATATATATATATATATATATATATATATATATATATATATATA
>PVKA01032779.1:0-24991 GCA_004027165.1 Ctenomys sociabilis
CTCAGCCTCCAAGAGTACTGAGACTACGCTGTGACCAGCAGAGTTTTGGGGTTGTTTGTTTTAGTTCAGGCTGGCCTTGAACTCATTATGTAGCCCAGGCTGGCCTCAAATTCTCAGTGATCCTCCTGACTCAGTCACTCCAGTGTAGATTACACTTAAAGTCTTACTCTTTTTTTCTGTATTTAGGACAAAGTCAATAGGGTCTGCAGGGTCTCACTATGTAGATCAGACTCATAATGATTCTCCTGTTTTCAGCCCCCCAAGTGCTGGGATTATCAGTGCGCACCACCACACCCAGTCTCAACTGCTGGCTCAGCGCGACCCGGGGTGGGACTGGCATCACAAGCCAGGCATTGAACTCTGGCCACTGCATTCTGCCTAAGTAGGCTGTTAGTCTGCTGTGCTATCAGGATGGCCCTTTAAAGTCTTATTCTTGATAATGTCTTATTTTTTTAATGTACAAAGTACATATAGAGACATAGAAAGATCATCTGCATTATTAAAACTTCAGGGGGAGACAGATATGTACAAAGGGATGACAACAATAAAAGGTTATAGCTGGGCACAGTGGCATGAACTGATAATTCCAGCTATTCAGTCAGGAGGCTGAGGCTGGAAGATCCCTTGAGCCAAGGACTTTGAGATCAGTCTGAGCAACATTCTGCAACTCTATCTCAAAATAAAGTTATATATTGTGCATGGTGATGAGGTAAGATAGAAGAAATAAAAGACAAGGAGAAAGGAGAAAAGGAAACCATAACTAAAACTTGAACTTTAAAAAAAAAAAAAGCAACTTCTGGGACCCAGTGGAAGAAATTCAAGGCAAACCATGCAGCGTCTGTTCCCTTGGTTACATTTAAGCTCCTTTCCTTACAGACCTATCACACCCAAAATTCCTTGGGATACTCAAAGTCCTTAACTGACTTAATTGAAAAAGTAAACAGCATAAGCTTTATTCTAAAAGAACATGCTGAGAGAATTAAAAAAACATTTAAATTATCCAGCTTAACAACAATAACAACAACAAAAATGAGCTCAATATCTATGATATGGGCCAGTATCCTTGGGAGGGAGGCACCTTTTGCCAGGGTTTCTACCCCTTGAAGAAAGAAGCACATATGTTTCAAGTCCTAGAAAATAAAGCATCCTTACCCCTGGAGAGCCCACACTCCACTTCAATGTCTATTAACATTTCTGCCTGATGAACTCTTCAGGAGCTTCTTACTGACATGTCCTGAGAATTCTTTCTCCCCACAGCTTAAGTCAGTGAACCTGCAAGCCCATTTTGTGATTAGAATGGGTTGGCTTTCTTACTTCAGCTTCTGGAACTGCTTTGGACCCCATCTGGTGATAGTGACATATGTGCACGATCCCAGCATTTAAGAAGCTAAGATGGAAGAATTATGAGTTTGATACCAGCCTGGGTCACCACATAGCTTCAAGATCACCCTGGAATACATCAGGAGATCCTGTCCCAAACCTAAACCAAACCAAACCAAAACAAACCCAAATCCAAACCCAAAACCAAGCTGGCAAACACAGTAGTTTTGCAGAGCACAGTGTCCAGGCCTATTATCCCAGCACTTGGGAGGCTAAGGCAGGAAGATTGCCATGAGCTTGAGGCCATCCTGGGCCACATAGTGAATTCAAGGCCATCCTGAACTACAATGGTGAGGCACTGTCTCAACAAAGCAAAACAAAACAAAACAAGACAAAAACAAGACCAAAACAAACAGTAGTTTAACCCTTGTGATTCTTTTTGGTAATCAGAATAAGTCCCCTTAAGATTCAAATATTCAGTGGCACTTAGCTGACACAATATCTACAAAACAGTAGGCTGAAAGGAGGGAAGGGGGGGCTGCAGGGGCAGGAGTGGGGGGTTAGCAGTTTTTGAAATTTGCTAGCCAAGGCTCTCTTTGTTGAAAGGACACTAAGAAAGTCAGCTTTGACAAGCTCCAATTCTTCCATTGCTGACAAACCTTTCTTCTTCTGGATTACTCACTTTCTCTTTGCATATGCATATCATACATTTACGAATTTCTCAGAGCCATTTGGCATCTAGAAGTAACTTGACCTATCTCTGCTAGCATCTACCCCCTGCCTACTGAGGTTGATAAAGGTTGTTATAGAAGCTTGAATTGGCTAGGCTGCTTCAATTAGATGGAACACCAGCGTCTGCATCAATAAGATGGAACACCATCTCCTTTAAAAGATTCCCCCCCACAACCAGGGATTGAACTCAGGACCCTGTGCTTGCCAGGCAAGCACTTATTCTACTGAGCTATCTCCCTGGCTCTAAAAGGTTTCTTAGGGATAAAATAGGAGGATGTATACACAAAGAGCCACAAACAGCGGCTATTTTTAGTACCAAATTGGGAGGATTGTGCCTTGTGTCATTTTAAAGAGTATGTTTGTGCAACTGTATGATTAAATAGTAAAGGATTGCAGAGAAAACTGTTGTCCTTGACATGATTATAGATTGCAGGAAATTTAAAAAAATGAGCAAACACTAAAAAATGTGTTTGGCTGTGTAAAAAATAATCAATTACAGTCATTTATGTAAATAGCTTAACATTTAAGGCCTAATTAGCATGCAGAACCATAACAATTACACATATCATTAAATATGCATCAGATTAACCTTGCAAGTTTCATTTGATTAAAATGGTAAAATACTCTGTACTCAAAGAACAGCCTTACAGCTAATTGTTCATAATACATAAGTCTGTTCACTATTTACATTAATTAAATGAGACATAAATTTTTCTCCATTTGAGGATGGGCTGGATTATGTACACAATATTAGACTGCATCTACACATGTCTCGTGGCCTATGAGACGCTGCATACTTTAGTTTTCTGTAGGTGAAAAAGAAGCTAAAGAAGAAGACACCAGAAGAAAGTCCAGGAGATAGGTGTTCCTGATTCAAAAAGTCAAAATATTCTAATGCAGAGCCGTACAGCTAGAACAGCTTCTAAATAAGACCCAGGATATATACATACCTTCACCATGATCTAGATTCTTTATATATTCTTACAAAGCTATTTAGAATTAGATATTATTTGCATTTTGCCTTTGAAGAGAAGCAACATAAAAAGATATGATCTTGCCCAAATTCCTAATGTGGTTAGGTGTAGGACAGGATTCAAATTTAGGAACACTTCAAAGCCAATGCTTTTGTAATTATGGAAAAACCGTGTCAATTTCCTGACAAATATTTCAAACATTTATTGGGCACTTACTGGATGCAAAACAGTACACTCATTTGTCACCAAATGATACAAAGTACTCTAAGGAGCCTGTTTTGACAGTCAGAAGGTGGAAGCCTTGTGCATTAGGCTGAAAAGTACACAGCAAGGCTGCCAAGTAGGCATGTTTCAATTTTCTAATAAATATCCACTCAGCCCTAGCTAGACTAGATCCAGTTCACCTGACTTTCTAATATTCTAAACATGTCCTGGCTATTCATGGAATAGCTATCCTGCACTTCAGGTGGTAAGAAAGAGGTCAGTAAGGTGAGGAAGAGACAGAAGAGATGGGTAACAAAGGCCTAGATTCATGAAAACAATAATGGCTGTTATTATCAAAATTCTAATACCTGGTAACTCTTGCACTTTAAGGAATAACAAGCAGCTTACTAGTTACATTTGTACAGATCAGGTTTTTTTCTTTTTTTTCCAGAACCAGCGATTGAACTCAGGCCTTTGAGCTTGCCAGGGAAGCACTTATTCCACTGAGCCATCTACCTGGCCCCATCAGGTTTGTTTTTATTATTTATTTATTTATTTATTTTGCAGAACCAAGGATTGAACTCAGGTCCTTGCATTTGCCAGGGAAGTGCTTATTCCACTGAGCCATCTCCCCAGTCCAGGTTTGTTTTTAATAAGGTAGAATTCTAAAAAAAAAAAAAATTAGTCTGGCATAGTGGCACACACCTATCATTTCAAATGCTGCATTTGGGAGGCTGAGGCAAGAAGAATGTGATTTTAAGGCATCCTGAACTACACTGAGAATTCAAGTTTACCCTTAGTTGCACACCAAGACTCTGTCTCAAAAACAACCACCACCACAACAAAAAACTACAACAAAAAAGACTGAGGATGTAACTCAGGTGTAGAGTATCTGGGTTTGATCCCTAATACCTCAAACAAAATAAAGAAAACTATTTTATTTATAGCTTGTTTAAAAATTTATTTTTAGGACCCAGGGTATACCTTAGTGGAATAGCACCTGCCTGGCAAGTGCAAGGTCCTGAATTTAATTCCTGGTGCAAAAAAAATTTTTTTTAATTGACAAAAACTATATACTATACAACATGTTTTGATATAGGTATATATTGTGACATGGCTCAATCAGCATTAACCTATCCTCACAGGCATCATGTTTCATGCTGATGAGACAATTCATTTATGTTGGTGTTTTCTAAGACAAGGTCTGACTATATATGCTAGTTGGCCTTGAATTCAAAGCAATCCTGCCTCAGCATCCTGAGTGCTGGGATTACAGATGTGTGCTACCATGCCTCACTATGATGAGAACACTTAAAAATCTACTGGTCTAGTAATTTCTAAAAAAAAAAAAAAAAACATTGCTATCAACTGTAGATACCACATTATGTAATGGCTCTCCTAGGGCTGAGGGGAATCTCCTGAAACTCACTCTCTCTCTTAAAAATAGGAAAACTTATTGGAGAAAAGGAATGGGGCCTAGGAATGCCTCCTGAGAATACCCCTGAATGGGTTGCCCAACTTCCAACTTACTTCCCTTGTCTCACCATGTGTCCCTTCTGCCCCTGGTAACTCACAATTCTACTCTGCTTCTCTGAATCTGACTTTTTTAAAAAATGTATTTGGTACAGGATCTTTCTACACCGTCCAGACTTGTAATGATCCTCCTGTTTCAGCCTCCCCAGTGCTGAGATTATAGGCATGTACACCCAGTTTCAGTGGCTGTTAGGCCAGCATGGCTTTTGGTACCAGGGCTTGAACTCCCATTCTTAGGCTTGTCAGGCAGGTGCTTAGACCACCAAACTATCTCTCCAGCCCTTAAGTATTTTTTTTTAAATCTAGCTGCATACCAAACTAAAAGGAACCATCTCAGTTATATGAAAAATATAAAAGCTTAGATGAGACAAAGTTTATAGTCTTTCAGCACTTAAGATATAGAAAGTAACTAGATATGGCAGGCCAGATAGGTCAGCGGATTAAAGCACCTGCTTAGGCAGATGCTGGGTGAGATTTGACCCCCCACACACACCTGCCTGGGTGCTAAGATGATGATTGAGACTAGGTGTGGTGGCACGTCTGTAATCCCAGCACTTGGGAGAATGAAAAACAGGAAGGATCACTAAAAGTCTGATCTGTATAGTGAGATCCTGTAGATCCTGTACTAAATACATAAAAAAATAAAAATAAAATAATTAGACATGTCAGACCATTATTTTCATAAGGAGGGAGGCTTGTAAGCTTCATTTTTGTTTCTAACCACAGCAGTGCAATAGCTGAGAAGGAATGTTTGGGATACTTTGATCCCAACTTTTGGGATATGTTTAGATATAATTTTCCTAGTTAGATTTCTTGTTCAAAAGTCAACTTCTTTAGTTAAAAATGAAAGACTCTGAGGCAGTAAGATTGCTGGGAATTTGAGGCCAACCTAGGCTACAAAGTGAGTTTAAGGCCAGCCTGAACTATGGAGACTTTGTCTAAAAAAAACAAAACAATTAAAAAGGACAAGAGGTGTTTTAATAGGTAGGTTCCCTTATAGAGATATTAGTGAGGAAACAAGGCACTCAGTCACCTTTGCTATGACAGGCTAAATACACAGTATACTGGGAATGTGTAAATGGGCTACCTAACTCAGCCCTTTAGGGATCAGAAAAAGGGTTCCTGAGGAAGTAAAATCCACAATGAGATAGGCAGTGCCTTGGCAAAGCGGCTAAGAAGTTACTGATTAGAGAGATAGAGGAACTTCCATCTGACTGGAGAAATGAATTGTCAGATGGGGCAATGATGACAAAGATAATGTACAAGATGCAGTTAGAGGACCAGGGAGATAGCTCAGCGGAATAAGTGCTTGCCTGGCAAGCGCTGGGCCATGAGTTTAATCCCCACTACTGCAAAAAAAAAAAAAAAAAAAGCAACTAGAGCCTAAAAGGTCTACAAACAGTGACCTAGAAACTTATTGTCCACTTAATTATTTAAGAACATATGCAGACCACAAATGGACTGAACAAATCATGTTTCTCTACTTGTAAACCACATCCAGGTGCTTGACTTGCCTGTGAAAACATAAGTGTGTACTTTGTCTCATATGTTTTGCCTGGATAATTTCATTAATACCTTTGCTTTTATTTGTTCACTTCACAAGTATTTGTTGAGGATATGTTTCTGGGTAATGGGGTTACAAAGAAGAAAAGACTTGTCTATTCTCAAGCTCTGTCTGGGGAAGACACAAAGAACCAATTCTACGGCAGTTACATAGTTTTCCCCCTGACCTTTCCACTAAGCTCTAGACTCCTCTTTGTCATTTTCAGTTAGAATGCAAAACACAGATCCTAAACAGAACTTCTAATTTTTGCTCCAAATTTGGCCTTTCCCATTCCCTTCAGCTGGTTTTATAAGTGATACTATCACAACACTACTTAGGGGCAAAAACCTCTAAAAAGGCATAGTAAAAGTAGTAGTTTTCCTCATACTAAGCATTTTAATTTGGCTCTTTCCTAAGAAAGCTAAATTGGGGCTCAGAATTAATTCTAAAGAGGACCAGGGATGGGCAAATAGCACAGTGGAGTAAAGCATCTGCAAGCAGGCGTAGGGGGTGGGGGGTTCAATCCCCAGGCCTGCTGTGCTACCCCCCTCCCCCATGCTGAGACAGTGCCTGTAATCCCAGCTCTTGGGAGGCTATAAACAGGCCGATCACTATGAGTCCAATCTAGTAGTGAGACCCTGAACACCCTGTAGACCCTACTCTAAAATACAAAAAGGAAAAAAAGGGGCCTAATATCAACTAAAGAGGAAAGGCAATTTCCAGATGGAAGAATGCTATGCTTTAGAGGTCCTCTCTCCCTCACTGAGTTTTGAACCCAGGAATATTTTACCACTGAGATATGTTCCCAGCCAGCCCTTTTATTTTGAGACAAGGTCTCATTAAGCTGCAGTGGCTAGCCTTGAACTTCTGCTTCAGCTTTCTTTCTTTCTTTCTTTAATAATTTTATTGAGAAACAAATAGCAATGAGACAGTTTCGAAACCCATTAGTAGGACAGTTTCAATAATTAATACATTTCATATTGTTGTCTTCATAGTGGTTATTCATAGTGCAAGATGCAGACATGCTATCCTGTCCACAAACACTATTAGAACAAATCTTTCTATTCACTGAATTAAGAGAAAGTAGCTGTATATCTATTCTAACTATTTTGAATATAAAGACATGTTTCAGCTTTCCTGAGTAATTAGGATTACCGGCTTGAATTACTGTGCTCAGTGAATGTTGTTTTGTTTATTTTAAATTTTTTATTCATTATTTATTTTGCAGTACTGGGGATTAAAGTCAGAGGTTACCACTGAGCTACATCAGTCTTTTTTTTTTTTTTTTTGGTATTTTAGGGAAGGTTCTACAGGGTGTTCAGGGTCTCACAACTAGATTGGACTCAGTGATTCACCTGTTTACAGCCTCCCAAGAGTTGGAATTACAGGCATGTGCCACCATGCCCAGTTTCTCTTTCTTTTTCTTCCTATTGGGAATCAAACACAGGACCTTGCACTTGCCAGGCAGGCACATGTGTCACTGAGCTTTTATTTCTTATTTTGAGCTAGGATCTATCTCACTAAGTTTCCCAGGCTCACCTGAACCTTGCAATCTTAGGATTACAAGCCTGCACCACCATTCCTGGCAAATGCGTTTTAAATGAACAGATCCCAGTGTTGGATGGGACTTTTTGTTCCACAGCAGTGACATGACACACAGTCTGGCTTCTTGTTTTTTTCTCTTGTTTCTCCAATTTGCTATGTTGTAGTTTTTATCTCTCCATGCTTCTCTTCTATGCCACTGCATTTGCTGTTTCTCTTCTAGTTCCCTCTAGAAATCATCTGAGAGTTAAATGATTGATGATTAGATTTCTCATTAAATATATTTCTGTTAATATGACTCTGCTAAAAGGCCTTTCTTATCTATCCTAACTAAAAGAGAATCCTCACATTACTTTCATCTATTTATCTTGATTTGTTTTTCCACAGAACCATATTACTGGACATTATCTATTATTTAGTAAAAAGTGTGTTGCTTGTTGTCAATCTCCCCCACTTCTATATGAACTCTATGAGGCAGACTTTCTTTGTTTGATACTGAATTCCTGGCACCTATAACAGTGTCTGTGCATTAAATATTTGTTGACTAAATGAACAAACAGATTTTAGCATACATGAAATGTAAAATACCCAATTGTTCATTGAAATGGTGCATGGGAGAATTCTTAACTGTTTATTGAACATGTTGGGAGCCAATGTTCACATTAATTTTCGCTCATGAAAATTTTCTTTTCCCCTTTTTAACAATGAACTTATATTACACATACCAAAAAATGAATAGAGGATCCACACAGTCTGGAAATGTAAATGAATTCCTAAAGAGGTTAAGCAAAATTTATCAGAGACAGACTTCTGAGTTACATATAATAGCATCATAGTTAAGCTAGATAGACCATGACTTGAATCCCCTTTCTCAACACTTCCTAGCAGTGTGACCCCAAATATGTACACACGTTTATATATCCACCCTTGGGAAATAAGGATAATACCGCCAATCTCATAAGGCTGTTTCATGAGACCATAGGTGTAACCTGCTTTGTACAATGCCAAGCATGCAGAAAGAACTCGACAAATGGTAGCTATGACAGTAATCACTACTAGTAGTAAGAAGAGATGTTGGGACATACCTAGCCCTCAAGATTGATATCAGAGTGGACCACCACATCCTCTCATCATTGCACCTCCATTTGGGCATCTGAAGCCCAAGAAGGGGACGGTTCTTCCCAAAGGAGACACTGCCGACGTTCCAGGAGCCTCTCAACGAAATGTACTCTTCACCCCTGAGGTCTGGTTAATCCATGAGCGGCATTGCGTGGCCCGGATTGGAAAGGGGGCCGCGGGTCGCTGTCCTCCGGCCCAGAGGTTCTTTTAGAGGCAAAGGGGCGGGAGTGGGAATGTTACCACAAAAACCGCCGGCCTCACTGCACTCCAGAGAGGACCAAACAGCGCCACCAACAGGAAGCCTCCGGCTGCGGCCCACACTCCACTTGGGCAAAGTGATTACCAGTCAGGCTCAACAGTCGGGCGAGCGGCTCGGTCCCAGCCTCCCAGACCCCTGGCATCCGGATCTCTCC
The DNA here is from genome assembly GCA_004027165.1 of Ctenomys sociabilis. Classification (NCBI taxonomy): domain Eukaryota; kingdom Metazoa; phylum Chordata; class Mammalia; order Rodentia; family Ctenomyidae; genus Ctenomys; species Ctenomys sociabilis. The sequence goes on from PVKA01032779.1 coordinate 9,381, forward strand.
TGGCTACAGGCGGAGACCCGGGAAAGGAGGGAGGTACAGAGGGGCGGCGGGCTGGCCGTCGAAAGTGATGACAGGGAGGGGAAAAGGAAGGGGCGGAGACGGAGGTGGAGGCTGCGCGTCCCGGGAGCGCGCACGTACTTGGGGAGCGAGCACGCAGAGCCCAGGGCAGCGTACGCCAGCCGAGGCAGCGCGTGGCCGTCTACGCCTAAGTGTTGCGGTAGGAGAGGCTGCGAGGTCAGGCGCGGAGGGTAGGGGTGCAGCGTGAGCCCTTCGGGCAGGCCTTAGGGGAAGTCGAGTCTCGAGGTGCTGGCTGCGGCGGCTGGGAGAGTCGCGGCGGGCGTGCAGCACCCGGCCACGATGCACCGTGAGTGGGGAGGGAGGCCGGCGCGCGCTCGCGGCCACGCCTGACCCTTCGGCCCCGCCTCCAGCCTGGCGGCCCCGCTAGCTCCCTCCCTTGGAGCGCACGAGGACCCCGGTGTCAGCCTCTGTGGGACGAGCCCTCGACTGGCCCTCAATTCCTGCGGAGGTGTTTTCGCTCCAACTTAGAACTGGGGCTAGATAATATAATGAAGTAAGGATTGGGACGTTGGCTGCAAAACTGCAAAGCCTGCACTTCGCTGCCCCACGTGGAATCCTGTCCCTAGAAAAATACAGTGCTTGCCTTCCTTCAGGAGGCAATCCAATAACTTTGGAATTTATCTTGTTTTATTTGTATCTGGTATCCATCCTCTTATGGATGTTAGTGTCACAGTACGGTCTTTGTGAGAAAAAAGGAGAAAGTCTGCTTATTGCGACGTTGTGCCTTAAGACATGGAGTGTTACCATAGCGATGTATGCACGTCCATGTTCATAGCAGCAGTTTGTAATAGCTAAATCTTGGAAACAGCCCAAACGCCATCAATTGATAAATGGCTAAAGCAGAATTTTTTTTTTTTTTTTAAATACAGGGGAGTTCTACCCTGCCATAAAGGATAAATTTGAGACATTTCTAGGTAAATATATCTCTTAAGTGAAATAAATCAGGCACATATTTAAATATGTTGTTAGGGCTGGGGAGATGGCGCAGTAGAATAAGTCCTTCGCTGGCAAGTGCAAGGGCCTAAGTTCAATCCCCGGTTTCGCCAAAATAGATATCTAGATAGATAGATAGATAGATAGATAGATAGATAGATAGATAGATATCACATTGTTTCTCTGATGTGAGATACTGAAAGTGTAAGTAAGGACCAACATGTATAATAGATATTGTGAAATAGGAAGAAAGTGTTCAAGTGGGGAGGGTAACTGGGGAGAGAAGAGAAGAAAAAAGGGAACAGAAGGAAAAAATGGTAACAAAGCTTTTGTAAATAATGAGGGGGAGAGGAGTGAGAAAAAAATTAAAATACATGTACAGGTACAAATTCCCTATGATGAGTGTATATCTAAAAATGTACCAATAAAATTAATTTTTAAAAAAGACATGGAGGGCTGGCCAAATAGCTCAGTGGATTAAAACACTTGCTTAGGCAATGATCCCCGGGCCTCCCGTGCAGGGCTTGCCCCCAGGGCGCGCTGAAATGGCCATTGAGACTGGGCAAGGTGGTGCGGGCCTGTAATCCCAGCACTTGGGAGGCTGTAAACAGGAGGATCACTAGGAGTCTGATCTACATAGTGAGAACCTGTAGACACTGTCCTAAGTACATAAAAATAGTACAAAAAAAAAAATAAAAAAAAGACATGGCATGTGTATCAGGCTGTATTTGATGCATCTTTAAAGCTTGGTTGAAATAGCTTACATCCGCGCTACCTGTAAAATTTTTTATTTATTTATTTATTTTTGACCGGGGATTGAACTCAGGCCCTTGCTCTTGGTAGGGAAGAGTTTATTCCACTGAGCCATCTCCCTGGCCCCTACCTGTAAAATATTGTGTAAATATGCATTTCTCTTCTTTTGGGCCTGGAAATAATGGAGATTGGATCTAGGGCCATTGCGTTGAGCTATTTTTTGAGACAGGGTCTTACTAAATTGCTGGGACTGGGCTCTTTAATTTGATTCTACCTCAGCCTGCCTGCTTGGATTATGGCATAGGCCATCCTACTGACCTGGATGTGTTTATCTGTCTGAGCCTCCTTTTCGTTGGAAATGAAGCATACCTTAGAAAGTTGAGAGGATAATCCAAGTTGAATAAATGTTGATCATTATTTTATCACTCAGTGTATGATATATCTGTGTTAAACTCATTTTTTTTTTCAAACCAACTTTTCTTGGGTCTCCGGAAATACTTACACCACCCTCAAAAAAGTTGACAGCATTATTTTCTTGAGTGTTGTGTACATTTGATCGATTATTTTTCAAGCTACAAATGCCAGTATGAAAAAAGTCACTTAGGGAAAACTAATGATGAAGTTAGTGCTGACATTTGTCCAGTTTTTTAAATATGTTCAATGAGTTTTTCAGGGTTCACTTGATACTTTAAAATAGAAACAATACACATGCAGAAGTAATCTTCACAAACCGTAATGTGAAAAATCTCAGAAGAAGTTATGGAAGAAAGGTTTAGTGTAAAATATGGTTTCATTCTTCCTTCAAGAAGATACTCTTGGGCTAGGGAGATGGCTCAGTGAAATAAGTGCTTCCCTGGCAAGCACAAGGGCCTGAGTTCAATCCCCGGTTCTGCCAAAAAAAAAAAAAAAAAAAAAAAGTAAATTAGTAAACAGATATATGTTGAAATAGATAGGGTTTCTTGGTTTTCTGGAGCAGGAATTCACTCAGGAGAGAGTTTTATTGAAAAGATAAATGAGATCACAATAGCTAAAGCTCATGGACCAAATTCTTGGACTAATGAATGACTGAGCTCCAACTGCTTGCTGCCTGGGCAAAGCATGGTAGTCAGGCCTGTAATCTAGCGCTCAGGAGGTTGAGGTAGGATTGCCTTAAATCCAGCCTGAACTATATAGTGAGTTTAAGGCCAGTTTGAATTACACAACAAGGCTGTGTCTCAAAAAGAAAGAAAGAAAAGAAAATCCAGATTTCTGTAAGAAAAAAATGCTAAGAGTTGGAGTTTGGTATGTGATTGGCAGCCCCACCAATACCATGAGAATGGAATGATCAGTTCCTCAAAAAATAAGAGCTAAAAAGAAAAGTAATGCTAGGCAGAGAAAGTTAGTAGTTGTTTATTAGAAATACATAAGCTCTATAGAGGACTGCTGGCTGTGGGCCAGGAAGTATGCTGCATCATATAAGTTTTGATATTTGATTATTGACATTTAATTCTCCTAACTCTGAAGATAGGTACTATTATACCCATTTTCTAAACTGAATATGTTGTTTATCTTCTTGCACCTTTGAATGTTTGTCTGATCCATGTACCACTTTTGTCTGTTCACAGGGAGTTGTCAAGCACTGTTGTAGGTGTTGGAGGGCTCTAGCTTTTGAAGAAGTTGTACATTGAGGAAGATCAAAGCAGCAACCTTTGCCCATTAGGGAATGGACCGTTTGGGCTCCTTTAGCAGTAAGTACAATGGGAACAAGTCTCAGGGAAATATTAATAGCAAACTGAAGTAGAAGTTGGTTGAGGAAGAAAAACACTTTTAAGTTAAGTAGTAATGGCCAATCAGTCAATGTCTAAAGGAATTAGGAGTTTCAGATCAAAATAAAGTCAACCTGTAGATATTGACTGCATATGGCATATGCATGTATGATACAAATATATTAATTACTCTAAGTCGTAGAAGAAAACAAAGCTGAATGAACCAGGCTTGGTAGGATTAGTGTATAGTTAAGCTTAAAAAAAGGAGTGGGAAGGGCTAGCCAACTAGCTTATCAGATAAAGCACCTGCTTTGGCAGAAGGCAGTTCACGGGGTTTGATCCCTGGTGTGCCATGCCAGCCCCATCCCTGGGTGCCCAGAGATGACAGGAGACTGGGCATGGTGGCGCCTGCCTGTAATCCCAGCTCTTGGTAGGCTGAAACAAACGAATCACTATGAGTCCAGTCTATGTAGTTAAGACCCTATAGCCCCTGTCTTAAATACAAAAAAATAAATAAAAAGGAGTGGGGTTGGATAAGAGTAATAACTTCTAATGTTTTATAGCATAGTAGGATACCTATGGTTGACAGTAAATAATTATATATTTCAAAATAGCAGGGAGGATTTTGATATTTCTAACACAAAAAAATAATAAATTTCTCATTTTCTTTTTTTTTTTTTTTTTTTTTTTTTTTTTGTATTTTAGGGAATAGTCCTACACGGTGCTCAGGGTCATACTACTAGATCAGATTATAGTGATCTGCCTGTTTTTAGCCTCCCAAGAGTTGGGATTACTGGGGTGCGTCACCATGCCCAGTGTCACTTGCTCTCTCGGTATGCCCCTGAGGGTAGGGCCAGCACAGGAGGCCTGGGCATCAAACCCCTGGCCCCTGTGCCTGCTTGCAGGTGCTTTAATCCTCTGAGCTATTTTTCTGGCCCTGAAATGATAAATTTCTGAGGTGATAGATATACCACTTATCCTAATTTAATTGCATTTATTGAAATGTTAACTGTACCTCACAAATATGTATGACTGTGTCAAAAATAAACATGTATTTATTTATTTATTTATTTTTTGATGGAACCGAAGATTGAACTCAGGCCCTTGTGCTTGCCAGGGAAGCACTTATTCCACTGAGCCATTTCCCTGTGCCCCCCAATACATGTATTTAAAAAATAGTTTTTTTTAATTAAAAAGAACTTCTGTTTAGAACCAATAATATGTTTTCCCCTTTTAAGTGGCTCTGCTATTCCAGGAATAAGCTATAGTAAAAATAATAATACAGAGAATTATGGTATAGTGTATGTGTGAAATAAATTTAGTCACAACTATGAAGTTCTTTTGGGGTTTTGATTCTCCAGCAGTAGTTTTTTTGGTATTTTAGGGAAGGGCCTACAGGGTGTTCAGGGTCTCACTACTACATTGGACTTCTAATAATCTGCCTTTTTACAGCCTTCCAAGAGCTGAGATTAAGGGTGTGTACCACCATGCCCAGTCTCAGTTGCTGTTTTATCATGCCCCAGGGCAGGGCCTACATGGCAGGCCTGGAGAATTGAATCCCGGTTTCTGTGCCTGGCTTGTAGGTGCTTTAATCCCCTGAGCTAGTTGGTCAGCCCTTCAACAGTAGTTTTGTTTCTTCTGTTTTTTGAGTTCTGTCTTGCTATGTAGTCCAGGCTAGCTTTGAACTAACCATGTAGCTCAAGCTGGCCTTTAACTCTTGATCTTCCTGCATTAGCCAACCAAGTTCTGAAATTACAGGCCTCTGCCACCAACCATACTGGGCTGTTTCAGCAGTTTTTTTTTTATTTTTCCCCTTCCACTTTGGTTGAGGGGATTGAATGCAGGGTCTTTATACTAAGCTATGTCTCTAGCCTTTTTGTTTTTTTTTCCAGCTTTTTAAAGATAGGGTCTTGCTACATAGTTCAGAGTGGCCTTAAACTCAATATATAGGACAGGCTGGCCTTATATTTGCTAGGCCAGCCTTGTGCCTTAGCCTCCCAAATGCTGGGATTACAGGTGTGTGCTACCACATCCAGTAGCTCTTTGTTTTTTATTTCAAGATGGTCTCATTAAGTTGTTCCAGCTGGGCTCAAGCTTTGCCATCCCTCTCCCTCAGCCTCCCAGAGTGCTGAGGTGGTAGGTGTGCAACACAATGAGCTCTTCAACATAAAGGAGCTCTCATGTATTCTTTTACCATACCCTTCATAAATTTAAAACAGAGTGGAGCCTTTAGACACCTCGTTCAGTTCTTTTACTTGTGTAGAATCTGAATTGCTTCAATGCAAGAAGCACAACTGGAACACTTCCCCTTCAGGGCTGGATTTGTAGTTCAGTGATATGGCACTGTGTCTGGCTTGTTAAAGGTCCTGGGTTAGATCTCTGCACCACATACACATCAATATATGTTAAAAAAAAATTATTAAATTTAATTGAAGCTATTTTCAAATGTATAGAGAGTTGCAGGAATAAGAATACAAGGAATGTTCATGTATCTTTATATGACTTCCAGTTTTTCCCTTACATATAATAAACAATTCATAGAGAGAAAATTTCAGGTTAAAAAATGCTATATTTCATCAAAATTTCTGCCTTGATTTAGTGTCTCTTTTCTCTTTTTTTTTTTTTTTTTCCGTTGTTGGTTTTTTTTTTTTGGCGGAATCTGGTCTTGAACCCAGGTCCTTGTGCTTGCCAGGGAAGCACTTACTCCACTGAGTCATCTCCCTGGCCCTAGAATATGTATTTCTTTAACAGATGAATATACACTGTACTGAACAGTATACATATGTTAAAATTATGCAGATTTATGGGTTTAGAAAATGGTTAAGAACATTAGAAGTATTTCTAAAAGTGGAAAAGGTTTTAACAGTGTGGGAAGGGTTTATAAAGCCTTAAAATATAAATAAATACTAAAATAAATATTACTTCGCTGGTTTTCACTTAGCTCGGAGCTGTCTGCAACATGACCTTGGTAAGTGAGGGACCACTGTACTTTGTTGCATTACTGCTTCTGTGGATTTTTTTGAAAACTGTATTGCGAGTATCAGTGTTAGGGCCCAGCCAGATAGCTCAGCGGATTAAAGCACTTGCTTAGGCAGATGCAGGGACCAGGGTTCAATCCCAGACCTGCCACAGGAGGACCCTGCCTGGTGGGGAGTAGGGGGCTCTGGCAGGGCGATTGGGTTGTGCGCACCTGTAATCCCAGCTATTTAGGAGGCTGAAACTCTTTTCTCTTTTTTTTGAGACAGCATCTCACCATATATTCCAGCCTGGCTTTGAACTCACACTGTGTAGCCTGTGCTGGGTTGGCTCTCACTTGATCCTCATGCCTCAGCTTCCTCAGTATTGAGACTACAGAGGTGTACACATCCAGCAAAAGTTTTATGCTGGCTTTTGTTCTGGTTTGGTTTGGTTTAGTGTTTTGAGACAGGGTCTCACTATATGGTTTGGGCTGGCTTTGAATGGTAATCCTGCTTCAGCCTGCCAAAAAGTCTGATTCTTGAGTAACAAAAACATTTTCATTCTTTTTGTGGATAAAGTACATGTACAGACATAAACAGATTTATGATATATCCATGGTATTAGAACTCCATAAAAAAAGACAGTTGTTTAAAAAGGTGTGAGCTGCCTGGTTTAGAGGCATATGCCTATAATCCTAGCACTCCAGAGGCTGAGGTAGGAGGATTGCTGTGAGTTTATTTATTTATTTATTTATTTAGTCTTTTTGAGACAGGATCTCACTATGCAGTTCAGGTTGGCCTTAAGCTCATTTTGTAGCTTAGGCTGGTCTCGAACTCACAGCAATCCTCCTGCCTCAGCCTGAGTTTAAGACCAGCCTAAACTGAACTACATACAAAACTCTCATCCAGGGTGGACTTGAACTTGAGATCATTGTGCCTCAGCCTTCAGAGTGCTAGGTTTACAAACAGGCACTACATTATGATAAAGAATGGCTCTACTGTTCTTTATAATAATGAAAACTAGAAATGACATAAATATATGAATGCCTATAAGTTGATAACTGGTTTCCCTTGTATATAATAAGCAACTTCATAGAGAGAAAATTCAGGTTAAAAAATGCCATGAGACCTAATGATTTACTTTTATAACTTTTTATAAGTTTTTTTTTTTCAGTAAGGGTCTCAGGGTCTCACTGTGTTACTCAAGATCCGACTCTTAATGATCCACCTGTCTTCAGCCTCCCAAAGAGCTGGGATTACAGGCCCACGCCACCATGCCCAGTCTCAATCGCTGGCTCACAGAGATTGAACCTCGGCCCCTGCATCAATTAAAAGTTTCTTTACCAACTGGAAATGAGATACATAGATAATAAATATACATGTTTTCAAAAAATAATGCCCTGCCTAACTGTAATAAAAGGTGAATAATTCATAGTGAAGTATTGCAACTTGTAACTATCTTGGCATGTGTAGACAGGATTATGATAGAAAACACGATGACTGAAGTAATCAGGTGCTTACATCCATGTATTGAATCATCGAACCACAGAACATCTCACAACTACAAATGTAAGATGATTTATATGCATTGTATGAATGACTAAGAACTATCTCAAACCTGAGCAGTTCTTGGTAGAGTTCTAAGCAAAACAAAATCTCCTGCTAGGCGTGGTGACTATAATCTCAGCAGTTAGGGAGGCTGAGGTAGAGGATCACAAATTGGAGCCCACATGGGCATTTTCGGGAGCAGCAAAATTAAAAAAGGATCATGAGAGCTGTGGATTCAGTCCTCAGTACTAAAGAAAGGAAAGAAAAACAAGCCAAACATAATCACTTCTAGGACTACATGCAGTTGCCTTAGTAGAAATGTGTATTAAAATCATCACAAATAATGAGGAGTGGTGACTCACACCTATAATCCCAGTACTCAGGAAAGCTAAGGCAGGAAAATCACAAGGAGTTTGAGGCCAGCCTAGGCTACATAGTAAATTCAAGCCCACCTTGAGCAACACAGGGAGAGCTTATCTAGAGACCAACAACAGAGGCCTGGGGAGATAGCTCAGTGGAGTAAGTGCTTGCTGGGCAAGTGCAAGGTCCTGAGTTCTGTCCCTGGTACCACCAAAAGAACAAATTCTTTCAAAACCAACAACAAAAGCGTTCCCTAGTTAGTGTGCCAACAAAAGAGCACCTCTTTAAATTTCTAAAATACCTGTCTTCCTAAAGGGTAATTGAGAGCCATTAGGTTAGATATTTAATACAATGGAATATTACTCATACATTAAAAAGGATGATGAAGGAAGCTTAGTGCACTAAATCCTGAGTTCATTTCCTAGTACTGAAAAAAATAAGAATGACAATGTAGATATATTGTAGATAGATGTGTACTATCATGCTAAGATGCTCACAGTATATTAGCAAATGGGAAAAACAGGCTAGAAAACATGTACAGTATCCCACTTTTGTTAAATATAGAGACATAAATGGCTGAATATTTTTCAAAATAATAGTGGAAGATATGGGCCGGGGAGGTGGCTCAGTGGAATAAATGCTTCCCTGGCAAGCGTAAAGACCTGAGTTCAATACCTGGTTCCACCAAAAAAAAAGGAAGATATTTCATACATTTAGCATCTAAACTTTTAAGAACTACAGATTGGATTACTTTTATAAAAATAATTGTTCTTTTTTAATTTAAATTTTTTTTTTTTTAAGGTTAAGAGTAGGAAACTTTATTAAAAGGAATGGAGAGTAGGAATATTTTCTGAGAGACAGGTGGGGTCCCAAATGGGTTACCCTTTTTTTCCTGTTTTTTTGAGTCAGGGTCTCATTGTAGTTGAATCTGGCATTGAATTTGAAGCAGTTCTCCTTAGCATCCAGAGTGCTGGGATTACAGGTGTGCACTATTGTGCCTGGCAGTAATTGCTTCTTTTGACATATGTTTTTTTTTTTAAATTACTTTGGTCAGTAGCTAGTGCATTTTTCTTTCAAAGAAGAGAAGCAAGCTTAAATACTAAAAAAAACAGAGCTGGGTGCACTGTTACATATCTGTAGTCCTGCTTCTCAGGAGCTGAGGCGTAAGCATTGCTTGAACCCAGTAATTCAAGACCAGCCTGGGCAACATGAGACTGGTGTGGCATGTGGTATGGGAGTGGAACTGTGGTCCCTGCATGCCTGCCTAAGTGTCCCTAAGTAGGCACCTTAGACCACTGAGCTATCTTGTCTCTCTGGCCCTCTAATGTTTTTTAATTGTTATTTTTTATTCTGTTTTAAAAAAATAAAGAATTTAAGTATTTCATATTTTATTTAAGAAATCAAAACAAGAACTGAGAGGATAATTTGGTAAAAGTTGTCATCTGTGGGGCCAGGGATATAGCGCAGTAGAATAAGCGCCTGCCTGCCAAGCACAAGGCCCTGAGTTCAATCCCTAGTACCGCAAAAAAAAAAAAAAAAAAAAAAAAAAAAGTTGACATCTACTATTTAGTATAATTTTCGGGTTTCTTATGTGTTAAAATTTAAAATGTGAGAAATGGAACAGTTAGCCATTTACTTAATTTCAAACTACCAATAGCAGTACATTTTTTTATTCTGTTATTTTCTCTACAGGTCTTTTTCTGGTTTGTTTGTTTTCTGAGAGAGAGTTATGCTTTGTAGCCCAAGCAGCCTCAGACTTGAGGCCATACTCCTGCCTGAGCCTCCCAAGTGCTAGGATTATAGGGATATACCACCATGCCCAGCATGTCTTCATTTAAAAACAGAGAAAATGATCATAACTACTTAGGAGACAAGGGTGGCTTAGAAAATGTTTTTTGGGCTTTGCGGGGGAAAATGCTACTGTGATAATATATAAAATATGAAAGGGCTGGTGAGCTAGCTCAGCAGACTTAAGTGCTTGCTTAGGCAAACACAGGGGCCAGGGTTCTATCCCTGGCACTGCATGCTGGGTTGGCCCTGCCCCTGGCCGTGCTGAGCCAGCAATGCATTCTGAGCGTGATGGCGCACACCTGCAATTGCAGCACTAGGGAGGCTGAAAACAGGAGGATCGCTTACAAGTTCAAGTTGCGTAGTGAGACCCTACACAAAAAAAAAAAAAAAGAAAAAGAAAACCTCAGATTAAACAAATCCCTTCATTTACCTTCAAGGACTTTGTTTTCCTAGAATGCTATAAATGATCGAGAGAACTATTTTGGAGCCACTATGGTATCTGATGCCTATATTGTCAGTACTCTGGGAGGCTGAGATAGGAAAATCAGAAATTTGAGCTCAGCTTGGTTTATTGAGTTACTCAATGAGATCCTGTCTTAAAATATAAAGGAAGGAAGGAAGGAGAGAGAGAGAAAGAAAGAAAAAAGTTCAGGCACAGGGGAGATGTAGTTTGGCGTGAAAACCCTGAGTTCGGTCCTCATTTACACACACACGCTCCACAAACTATACACAGAGAACTGAGTTTGAGATAACCAGGGACATACATTTATTTTATGACATTTATTTGTTTTTGGTGTTGGGTTTTTTTGGGGGGTGGGGTGGGGAGTGGGTGGAACCAGGGATTGAACTCAGGCACTTGAGCTTGTCAGGGAAGCACTTATTCCACTGAGCCATCTCCCCGACCCCCATTTATTTGTGTTTTTTTGGAGACAGGGTCTCTCTACATAATCTGATCTAGCCTTGAATTTACTACATAGCCCAGGCTGGCCTTGAATTTATGGAGATCCTCCTGTTGTGGCCTCCTGAGTGCTAGGATTACAGGGGTGTGCCACCATTTATGGCTTTTTAAAAAATGATTAGTTTGGCTGTGTGTGGTGTGTGTGGCTCTTGCCTATTCCACAGTTACTCAGAAGCAGAAGGGTCACAAGCTTGAGACTATCTTGGGCAACTTAGCTAGACCCTGTCTGAAAAAAATAAAGGTTAAGGACATAGCTCAGTATCAGTTCAATCCCAATAACCACACACACACACACACACACACACACACACACACACACACACAAGATTACACACACACACACACACACACAAGATTATTCTCCTTGAGTCCTTGGAAGTGTACTACTGCCATTAGAACTGGAGGGAGACCAGCTGTGTTCTGTTGTTCCATCATGAGAAAAGAGCTTTTCTGGGTTTAAACCCCAACTCAAACCTGAAGTTTAAGTCCCAAGATAGTTTAAAGCAGTTCCCCATCCCAACCTTTTATTATGGAAAAGTTAAAGTTTGTGGAAAAGTTGAAAGAACAGAGTGATTATTTGTGTGCTGCTTGCTGCTTAGATTTGGCAACTGCTAACCTTTATCAGATTTGCCTTACATGTGCATGTGGTATAGCCATGAGTCCGCCTCCTTCCCTGGAAAATGAGTTGTGAGTTTATGAAACCTTGTTTAAAACTCGTGTTTGTAAATTCCTATGCAGGGTGCTGTTCTGCCTAACTGCTGTTTGAAGTGATGGGTATGCTGTAGGAAGGAGCAAAGTTTCCCTGAAGTAAAAAGGAACAAGTTTGTGTTTACTTATTTGGAATGAGCTCATGTTCCCATATATTTTTTACCATAGTTTCTCTTCCATGTTTTCCTTTGCAAATTCTCCCTTTCTTTGTGCTTATGCCAATCAGAAGGTGTTTTAAAACTGGTGTGTTTGTTTTCTCTTTATTTTAGATGATCCCTCTGATAAGCCACCTTGTAGAGGCTGCTCCTCCTACCTCATGGAACCTTATATTAAGTGTGCTGAATGTGGGCCACCTCCTTTTTTTCTCTGCTTGCAGGTAACTAAGGAGAGGCCTGCCTCTTCTAGCCTAGTTTTATGGGAATAGTAATTCAGAGATTACTGTAGACTGCTCAGGAGGAACATATCTAATTAAATCTATTCCTTCCAGTCTTGTTTTTTGCATCTTGCTGGTGAAAAGATGAGAAACAACACATGGCTGAGACTGGTTGTTAGGCAAGGTATATCAGCCAAATGCTTAATGCTTTTTTTTCCAGGTAGGTTTTAAATTATTGGGATTACAAGAATCTGAACTGGAGGATTATAGCATTCTATGACACTGTTTACTGTTCTATTAAAGAGTGACCTCATTATAGGTGGCAAATTTTGTGGATTGTGATAGTAATAATGCAACTGCAAACACGTTTTGTGAGGCACTATTGTTAGTAGCTTACATGGATTACTCCTTAAATTGTCACTATAGTTCTATGAAACAAATATTCTCATTTTATAGATGAAACTCATAATCCCAGCTCTAGGGAGGCTGAAGCAGGAGGATAGCTGTGAGTTCGAGGCCAGCCTGGGTTATTAAGTAAGTCCAAGGCAAGCGTGAACTGCAGGGTGAGAACCTGCCTCAAAAAAGAGAACAAACAAATAACAACAAAATAAAATATAGAAATGGATGATAAAATTTTGATACACTTTTTATGTGTTTGTTTGTTTTTCCTTGGAACCAGGGATTGAACTCAGGCCCTTGCGCTTGCCAGGGAAGCACTTATTCCACTGAGCCATCTCCTGGCCCCACAAATGCTTATTCTATTGAGCTATCTCCCCTGCCCTATGTGTTTGGTATTTTTAGAACTGTGTTTTGCTGTCATTCAGACTGGCCTTCAAGGGGCTGGGGAGATGGCTCAGTTGAATAAAAGCTTGCCTTGCAAGCACAACGGTCTGAGTTCAATCGCTGGCTCTACAATAAATAAGCAAGTAAGTAAGTAAATGGAAAGCTACAAATAACCATAAAACGAGACCAAAAAAAAAAAAAAAAAAACCTGCCCAGACTGGTCTTCAACTTACTCTGTAGCCCAAATTTGTGGTGATCCTCCTGCCTCAGCCTCCTGAGTGCTGGGATTATAGGCATGTTCTACCATGCCTGGCTTTGATGTTCATTTAATTTCTTCCTTTTTTTCTTTTTTCTTTCTTCTAGATAGATAGATAGATTGATTGATTGATTGATTGATTGATTGATTGATTGATTTGGTCTAACTACAGAGCTACAGAGTTCAGACTTGTAATGATCCTCTTGTTTCAGCCTCCCCAGGGCTGGAATTATAGACATGTGCTACTTCACCCAGTTTTGGGCTGGCACAGCGTGACTGGGATTCCAGGGCTGGCAAGGCATATGGTACCAGGCATGGAACCTGGCTCTTAGCACTTGTCAGACAGGTGCTTAGTCCATTGGTCTATCTCCCCAGCCCCTTCTGATGTACATTTAATTATAAGATGAATTCTGATTTTAGAGTTTTAAAATGTAGAAAAGTATTTATCGTAGAGCTGCTGAAACACAGTAACTATAGAACTGGGATTCAAATTTAGGTAATCTGGTTTCCAGGCCTCATCATATTGTAGAGGGAAGAATTGCCTAGGAAAAAGTAGTCCTCTACAAACAATGAGTTTTTCTTTTTGAGGTCCCCTGATAAGCTGTAATCACAGATACACCATCCTGTTGAAGCTGCAGACAAGATTAATCCTTAAAAATTACAAGAATAGGGCTGGCCAGATAGCTCAGAGGACTAAAGTGCCTGCTTAGACAAATGCTAGGGTAACAGAGTTCAATCCCCATTCTGTACCAGCCCCACTTCCTGGGCACGTTGAGATGGCGAATGAGTCTGGGCACTGTGGCACACACACACGTGTAATCCCAGCACTTGGGAAGCTGAAAATAGGAGGATCATGATGAGTCAATCTGTGTAGTGAGACCCTGTAGATCTTGTTCTAAAAACATTAAAAAAAAAAAAAATCATAAGAATAGAGCACCTGCCAAGCATAGTGGTGCACACTTGCATTCCTAGCATTTGAAAGGCTGAGGCAGGAGGATTGCCATAAGTTTAAGGCCAGCCTGGGCTACATAGTGAATTCAAAGCTAGCCTAAACCACATAGTGAGACCCTGTCTTAAAAAAAAAAAAAAGAATAGAGCTCCTAAACTATCTTCTAGATAACAAGGTGGAAAGTATTAATTATTGAATCTGTGGTATAATTCAGCTATAAAAAAATATGTATACAGCTACACTCTTTTAATTTACTGATTAGAGACATCTGCTATAATAGTGTCTGTAAGTACAATATCATGTGTGTACCTTGTACGATACCAAAACATTACAAAAACAGTTTGCAATGTATTAATTTATTGAATCTGTCCTGTTAATTTGTCTCATTGCTATTTATTCTTCAATAAAAAAATAAAGAAATAAAATAAAATCTAACAAAAAAAACTATCTTCTAGCCTGTAAGTAGGTATTTTTATTTTAATAGTAGGAAAGTTTATTTGAAGAAGCAAAGATGAAGGGCAAGAAAATGGCTCTGTAGAGCAAGCTTGAGTTATTAAAAGAGAAAAAAAAACAAGATAAAAGTACACCCTGGAAGACAGGGTGGGCTATTGTGAGGTAAGGTACAGTTGCTAAGTAAGTGTTTTTAAAAGTAGCTTTTAGTAACTTAGTTTTTCTCTTTGCAGTGTTTCACTCGAGGATTTGAATACAAGAAACATCAAAGTGATCATACATATGAAATAATGGTAATGATAAAGTTGCTGGAAATTTCCATTTGTTTTTCAAGTACTGAATGGGAATTAGTCTTTCTTTAGGAATTAGTATTTATCTCAAGTATCTTCTTCTTTTTGAATTTGTTAACCATTATCCAGTAAATTTTTAGAAATTTTGTGAACCTACTAAGTTATTTTAAGTATAAAAGTTTTGTTATTGCGGTTTAGGTATTGAACTATTTAAAAAAAGTGTTATATCAGGTTTTTATTTCAAATTCAGAAGGTATTTAAAGGAAGTACTTTTCAAGGTTCTCTGATACAAAGAAGAGAGGTATCCTGGTTTTTAAGGTTGTTGATAAATATATATGACCAACAGTTGTCACTGCATCCTAGTGTCCCCACTCCTATGCCCAGTATAGGAAATTGAACTCAGGGTCTTCACACTGAGCTACATTCTTTCCTTCACCTTTCTTTTTGAGATAGGGTCCTGCTAAGTTGCCCAGGCCAGGCTTGATTGTGTGATTCTCCCAGAGTGCTGAAATTACAGCTGTGTGTCCACATACTCAGTATTTTTTTATTTTCATTTTTTAATTTATTTATTTGTATTTTAACTTGAAGAGTGAAAAATAGAAGCAAAGCCAGGCATGGTGGTGCAGGTCTGTAATCCCAGCACTCAGGAGGCTGAGGCAGGAGGATTATTGTGAATTCG
>PVKA01032780.1:0-24987 GCA_004027165.1 Ctenomys sociabilis
ATGTATTAACAACACATACAACCATAGCAATGAAATTATAATTCTAAATACTTTAAACAAACTGAAATAGTCTGAATAGTAATATTTCACAGAGAATACAATTATATATAATCTGATAGCTATTTGTTGAATTTATATCTCTATGCTTTGTTTATAAAATAATAGTATACATGACATTTAGCTTTTAATATTTTAATGTATTTTGCAAATAATAATGGTCACAGGTCAACAAATGCTTAGAGCTTATTAAAATCTTGTCAGAAATGTAGACAATATTCAGTAACACACATTACAGATTTCTTATAACATAAAGTATGTACATTTAATTTGGTATTAATTAAATCTAAAATTAAATTGAAGCCGGGCGTGGTGGCGCATGCCTGTAATCCCAGCACTCGGGAGGCTGAGGCAGGAGGATTGTTGTGAGTTCGAGACCAGCCTGAGCTACAAAGTGAGTTTAAGGCCAGCCTGAACTGCATAGTGAGACCTTGTCTCAAAAAGACAAAAAAAAAAATAAATAAATAAAATAAAATTAAATTGATTGTATATATCATTTACTCAGTAATTTTTTTTCTTAGCAGTACCAGAAATTGAACTCGGGACCCTGCATTTCCAAGCAAGTGCTTATTCTACTGCTCTGTCTCCCTAGCCCCCAGTAAAATGGTTTGTATCCATTAAAATTAAGATCTTGAGGGGCTGGAGAGATGTCTCTGTGGAATAAGTCCTTCCCAGGCAAGCACAAGGGCCTGAGTTCAATCCCAAATTCAGTCAAAAAAAAATTAAGATCTTGAAAATGTATAAAACAACCTTATGCACATACATTTACAAATCACCATGACTGTCTAATATTTACTTTGCAAAGTACACAGACATAAACAAACAATGTAGCTTCAAATATACATCCATACTTAAGTTAATTTAAATATTGATAAGTAAATGTAATCTTTATGCTATTCTACATTTTTATATATTTTTATAATTTATGACAAAAGCAGTACTTCTTCTCAAAGAAGGTTTAGTTGAATATTCTTCTTGAATATGAACCTGGAGTTAGAGACCTGAAATTATTTGCTAAAGTTATTTATACCTATATTGTCAAGAAGATTATGAGAACCTGGAAAACTATCACACACAAAAACAATATAAGAATTTCTGGCTTCTGTTTGTGCATACAAGAGACATAGAGTTGTTAGTCACTCTTATAATGAAAAACTGAAAAATGGACAAATGTTCTTAGTTCTATTAGAGAAATAAAATTACAGAGAAAATTGTTGCCCTAAAATTGAATGATAATACAAAATATCACTATTTACTGTGACTGAAAACTGTACAAGTAGTTAAAGTTGAACTGCAATTGACACATGGCATTAATAGAAATACTTCTGAAAATTAAAAACTTAACAAGACAGTCATAGCAATAACACATTTCCTGAGTTTCACTTCCAGTATCTCCCCCAAGTTCTTGTAGTGAATATTAAAGCCTGTCTTCATTCCAGTGGAGGGAGGCAAAAAAGGATCACTTGGGGATGCACCAGAACATTTTGCTGTCCTTGGTCTTGGCTTCGGCCTTCTCCATTTCTTTCTTTTTCTCTGTCTCTTCTTCACTGTCCTTCTCCTTCCCTTCTCCTCTTTTTTCCCCTTCCCCTCTCTCTCCTCATTCTCTGCTACTTTTCGTAGCAATATCATACTCAGGAGAAAATAAAGCAGAATGTAACCTGCTGGAAAATCATACCTACCTAAAAGAAAGGAAATACACAATTACAGCTCTCTTGTCTGGTATGAGGAAGACAAGAAATGCCTAATTCCGCTCACTCTAGTTATCTCATTCCACTACAAGAAGTAGACACAGAAAAGCACTGAGTTTTCCATCTACCAACCAGGCTTCCTGGAAGACTGAGGCCCAGTTACATGACTTCAGCCTTCCCCACATTCCTTGCCATGATGTATGATGGATCATTTGTACCAGGTCCTTCTATCAGCTTCATCATTCCTGGCCATCAGTAAGAAAAATGGCAAGCCCTACTAAATGGCTTAGAAGTTTAAAAGAGTTAGGAATTCTGTATCTTTTTATTGTTTTTCCTTTCTGTTTTGTTCTCTTTTGTATGTGTTGAAAATAAAATTTTAAAGGCTGGCCTGATAGCTCAGCAGATGAAAGCACCGCTTAGGCAGAGCACAGTGGCTGGGGTTGGATCCCCAGCATGTCATGTAGACCCTGCCCTATGTAGATAAAATGAAAATAATTTAAAAAGGAAAATTTCATGACATTTGGGAGTAATTAAAGTTATTTTAAAAATGAAAGATAATTTGAAATATAAATCAAGTACTTTCAACTGGGAATAAGTTGTAGAAGACATGTAGGAATTAGTTGACTGAAAAGTAAAGAAACTGTGATAAATATAAAAGGCTCTATGGAACAAAGTAAACTACATGAAGGAACAGCTGAGTCATGAGAGTTGCAAGTTGGAAATGCTAAGGAACCATAACGCAGTGTCATGCCATAAAAGAAAAGCTGTAACATTTTTAAGGACTAGGGGTCTAACTTAGTGGCAGAGCCTGTGTTCAGCATGTACGAGGTCCTGGGTTCAATCCTTAGAAGCCAGCACAAGACAACAAACAAAAACAGAATTGGATGAGCTCATTATTAGAATAAATGCATTGTGGAAAGGAATAATAGCTGAGTATTAGATAGTCCAATAGAAATCTCCAATTCTCTTTCATTAAGAAAAGGGGAAAAGAAAGGAAAAAGCAGCATACAAGAGACATGTGAAAAATATAGAACCTGTTTAATATGTTTATTTCAGGAAAAGACATATTGTTATTAATTCCAATAAAACATTTCTTGTCGCTTCAAATACAGTGATTACCATTCTTGCCACTTTTTAATAAAGTCTGCAACAATAATAAAAATTCCATAACTAAGACCCAATAACAAAACAGATCTGAGACAGAAGGAAGGAAGAAAAGAAGGAAGGAAGAAAGGAAGGAAGGAAGGAAGGAAGGAAAGAAGGAAGGAACAAAGGAGAAGGGAAGGGAAAGGAGGAGAGGGGATGGGAGGAAAAGGAAGGGAAAGGAAGGGAAAAGGGAGGAAGGGAGGAAGGGAGAAAGGAAGGAAGGAAGGGAAAAAAAAGAAAGAAAGAAGTTATATAAATTTGGCTACTTGAAAAATCTACCTATTGTACATTATGCTACTATAAACATGGTTCTGCATACATCACTGAAATATTGTGACTCTGATTCCTTGATGAAAATATCTAGAAGGCAATAGCTGAGTAAAATAGAGTTCCTATTTACAGTTTATCTAGAAATCTCCATGCTGATTAAAATATTAACAAGGACCAAAATAAAATATAGATTGTAGGAATCAGGGAGACCTTTTTCAAATGGGAAAGGGAGCAAGAGATGGAGGGAAGAAACAGAAGGGAGGGAAAGGGATGGGAAAAAAGAATTCAAGGGAGAAGAAACAGAAATAGAGCTTTTGGAAGCAGGATGGGTACAAAGATTTGGAGAATGAGGGAAAGATGGAAAAGCAGGGGACAGAAAGAAAAAGCGTAGCATGTCTCATTACACATACATGTCTCCATGGTAAATTTAAGCATTTTCTTCTGCAGACATACACTAATAGGCTATAACAAAGAAAGAAAAGAAGCTAGAGGAGTGAACACCTTAATTATATAAAACACAGATGTGAATTAGTTGTCTCTCCTCAGTTACTCTGCAAGCAAAGCACAGTGGAATGAGATTCTCAAATCTGTAACAGAAAAATCTTACCAACTTATAATATTGCAGCCTGTAAAATTTTCCTTCAAAACTGAGGAATACATAAAGAATTTTTTCTGTTAATAACAATGAAGGCTATTTGTGGTTTGTGAACAGGTCATAAAAGAAAAGTTGAAAAGAATATCTTTGGAGAGAAGGAAAAAAGTCAGCAGAAACTCAGAATTATAGAAAGAGAAGCACTGGATGACAAATAAGTGAAGGTGAAATCAATTTTTGTCCTATTAATTTATCTGGTAAGTAAAATAGTTCAAAATTCAGAACATGGAATACCTAGAAAACAACAAAAATCTCTTAAAATAAGGTTTAAGTATTATTTCATATATATAACACAGAGAGCGTGAAACAAAATGAAATGTATTAATTAGATTTTAGTAAATCCTAAAATATCCCCATTCTGAAAGAAAAGACAAGGCCAGGGAGATGGCTCAGTGGAATAAGTGCTGCCTTGGCAAGCTCAAGGGCCTGATTTCAATCCCCAGTTCCACCAAAATATATATATATATATAAAGAGGAAAATGAGAAGAGTGATATGAGGGGCTGCCGACTACATGTTTCTCACATATGATATTCAGGAAAAGGAGCAACTAGAGACAGCAATGGACCCACGATTGGCAGAGTTTTGAAGGTAATATCAACAGTTGGAGCATCGATTTTTGAGGCCATTATATTGCACTATATGATATTTTATGGTAGGTGTATGCTATATATGGTATTTTATGGTAGATATAAGTGATCATAAGTTTTTAAAACTTGTAAATGTATAAAACTGAAAATGTACCCTGTTGTGGATTTGGGAGACAATGATGCCAATGTAAGCTTATCAACCATAACAAATGTTCTGCTCCCATGGAGGTTACTGGTAACAGCAGGTACCATGCATAAACTAGGGCAAAATCTATGTGGGGAATCTATGTAGCTTCTGGCTCGTTCACTAGGAACTTAAAATTTGCTCTAAAAATAATCTGTTTTTCAAAGTAGAAAAATGGAAAGTTTTTCTAGTTTTGAAAAATCAGGCATTAATGGAAAAATAAGACAAATGCTCAGATTTCATACCAAAAATGCCTATTGTCTATTACAGTCCTTGTAAGTTCTGTGTGAATTAGCTCCTCTCTGTTCTTTGACTTAATAAAATATTAAAATTAATCAATGAAGTATATTGGTCACTTTTCCTTCTCTATAACAAATATGTGCAGTAAGCCAATTTATGAAGAGAAAAATGTTCATTTTCCCTCATAATTTTATGGCTTTTACTCCATGATTCGACGTGCTCACTTTTGTATGAATTAGCATGTGACGGTGCCTGTGCACAGTGGAGTGAGGTTATTCACGTCTAGTGAAAGTAAAAGAGCAAGAAGACATTGGGATCACCCGATCCCTTCCAATAACTCGAAGACCTCCCACCACACCAAACCTATTAAAAATTCTATGACATCCAAATAGTGCAGCACTGAGGATAAGTCTTAATTCATGAGTGTCTGGGGATGTGAATGATTCAAAACATAGGATTAAATTAGTAAGGATTTTCTGTTCATCACAGAATATGCTAACATATATTTATGGGATTTTCTCATTCACTTCACAGTATTTTATCTACATACTGAAAGAAACATCACAGGAGACACATCTGTATTGTTCTCCTTACAATTTACCTTACTGTGGCTGAGGAGATAGCTCATCAGCACAAGTACCTACTTAGTAGGCACAAGCTCCAAAGTTTGAACCCTGGATATATATAAATTCCACTGATCAATGTAGAAATTAAAGTATTTTATTTTTAAAGGAAATCCACGCCAACTTCTATTTTTAGAATAAGGTGAGATCTATATTATAAAACTTTTCACAGTAGAAATTTTTGTTCTAAATAATATTTACTATTACATATATATTATGTTGAGTGGTGAAGGATGAGTGGTGAAGTTCAGAAGTAGGGGTCACCAAGAAAGGGAGGTGAAACAGTTGCACACTGGACTGAAGAGCTGTAGCCTGCATCCCCTGTTCCCCTCAAAGACCCTCCAACAGCAACAGATGGTTCTTGTGTCATAGAACAAGGTAATATTTAGGAAATAGCAAGCACTCACTGGATTTGTATGTAATCAATATTTCCATAATTTTCTTTTGTATGTGGAAACAACAGAAAAGAATTTTTAAAGCTGCTGAGTGTTCTCAGGTCCTACTTAAGACCTCACTTAGAAATGATTAAGGGACTGGAGAGATGGTTCAGTAGAACAAGTGCTTCCCCAGCAAATCCAAGGGTCTGAGTTCAATCCCTGGTTCTGCCAAAAAAAAAAAAGATTCAGTTAACTTATGCAAGTATATCAGTTCCCCAAGATAAGTGCAATTGCTATGTATTATGGACACATGTTAACAAAATCATGAACTAGTAAAATGTGAATTTTTGCTGAAAGTGGATAAAAAATAACTCAGACATTGCAGTAACGGAATTTACTTTGCAAGAATCAGTGTCCTCCAACAACTCAACATGTATCATCACAAAAGGAATGTACTGCCAAAGTCTCCTGTGAGAGCTTCTCCCAAGCCTGAAAGTGCATAGCATGGGAAGACTGCAGGGCTCTCTTGCTTTGGAAATAACAGTTAGTTAGAGAGGTTTGGCGTTTTCCTTGCAGAGTCAAATACTTCTCATTTATTCTTATTTATTCAAGAGAAAAATAGATTTCATTTAATGCTTCATTTTTCTTTCTTCCTTTCTTACTCTCTATCTTCTCTCACTTCTCTTTCTCTTTATCTTTTTTATCTAGAAATTTATAAGTGCTGCTATGGTTTGAGTGTGTCCCCAAATGTTCGTGTACCAGAAATTCCGTCCCAAATTTCATATGTTGGTAGTATTTCAAAGAAAAGCTTTAGAGAATTAAATAGGCTTCCATGAGCTTTTAGGAGTGGTGTCTTCATGACAGGAATGTGACAGGGAAGAAACATCTAAGTGGGCCAGCCCATCTCTCACTCTGTGACACCCTTGGCTATGTTCTGACTCACCGAGAAGGCCTTCCTTAGGTCCCAGCATGTGGACATTAGAATGCTCAGTCTCTGAAATTATGAGAAATAAGTTTCTTTCTTTTTTAAATTGCCTTATGTATAGTATAACATTTACATAATACAAACAAGACTAAAAAAACTACCTATATGTGAATGCCAAGTTCAGATTCACAAATGACCAAGGATGGGAACACTCCACCACTGATCTCTATCTCTGGCACAGCTGCCCTGAAAGCACATTCCCTGGAGTAGTGAGAGACCTACTGCCCCAGTGTGCCACTGTCACTTAGAACCTTACGGTCACTGCCTGTTTGTCTCAGATTTCCCTTTAGCAACAGGTGCATGCAAATCTGGGAGATGCTTTTATAGCATCCTCATGTCCTGACTACAGCTGCTGGTGTATAAATACACTGCAGAGCATGCAGAGCATTTTTTCACTAAGACCTACAAAGATATATAGCATCTTTTAGCTTTTTTAAAATGGAAGACTATGAAAAGTACTTCTACAATAATTTCTTTTTAAATATCATGTGACTACTGGAAGACAAATAAATACAGTGTGCTAAATCATGGTAATTACATAATTTTTCTTGCAAATAGTTTTTATTTCAATAGTGTTCTTTCTTTTTTAGATAGTATTCTTTTTTTCTGTTGTTTTTAATTCCTAAATTACATAACATAAGGAAGTAACTATCCCTGCAAGTTTGATTCATTTCCAGACACAGGAAATCATAAAATGTTCCTGTTCCACAAGCAAAATAATTCTCATTTGCAATAAACTATGTAGGAGAGAAAATATTGTAGTTTCAGAAAACTGTCTTGTGGCTGAACCTGCAAGGATCTTTTTCCTTTCTACTATGGACGCGTCTTTTAACAACAGGTATATATTCTTCCAATGCTTTGCTGAATTATTTCATCTGTGTGCAGTGACGGGGTGTACTTCCACAAACTACGTGACACAGTCAATTTCTCCACAAGGTAGACCCCTGCGAATTAGTACATATGAAGCTACTGCCGTCATAACACTGTATAGTGTTTTACATTAAATATTTCTATTGAAGGAGTACATTAAATATAAAGATAAAATTATAGTAAAAAATACATAAACCAGCAATATAATTGCTTATTATCATTATCATGTATTATACTGTACATAATTGCGTAAATTTAATATACTTTTGTACAGCTGTCCATATAGATTTGTTTGTATTAACAACACCACAAATAATTGAGTACTTCATGACATTACAACCATATGATAGACATGACATGACTGACAAGAATTTTATGGAACCATCTTTTATAGGTAGTCTACTTTTTTTTCAACTAAAACTATTGTTTTATAATGTATGTCTTTGTGTGTGTGTGTGTGTGTGTGTGTGTGTGTGTGTGTGTGTGCATTCCTTTCTTTTCCCTGTTGTTGAAATTTTGAGTTTCAAGTTAATAGGCAATCTCCAGTCAATAATAATAAAAAAAAAATCTGTGAATCTCAGGATGTTTAATAGCACATGTCCTTTGCCTCAGAAGGACACAGGTGGTTACAATGAAGTATTAATTAGATTTCACATTCAATGCACTTCGTTCCTCTTTCAAATGTAAAATCTAGACTAGAGCATTAAGAAATAAACTTATGACTATCAAGACACTTTCACTATTAAATCTTTGAGGATTACAGTTCATATATAACAGTTGAAGAGAGCATGATGTCGATTAATATTTAAAACATACATCATCAGTCAAATTTGTGTCTGAGTTGCAGGTTCAGAAGCAGTATTTCTCAAATTCTTTACATAAAAAAATATGTAAACAGATGCAGAACTCACCAGCACTAGTAGAGAACCTAATTCCAGAACGGAGGAAATCGGCCTCATTTAGCTGTATTAGAAGTCAAAAGGCAGGGGCCGAGGAGATGGCTCAGTGGAATAAGTGCTTCCCTGGCAAGCGTGAGGGCCTGAGTTCAATCTCCAGTTCCACCAAAAAAAAGAAAAAAAAGAAGTTAAAAGGCAGCTTCAAACATATCTGAAATGTAAATCATGATATAAATAAGCTTCTTTTTAAAAAATATTTTTATTGAGAAACAAATATCAATGAGATAGTTTTAAAGCTGATGCATCGGACAGTTTCAATAATTAATACACTGTACATTGTTATCTTTTTGGTGGTTATCTCTAGTACAAGAAGCAGACAGGATACCCTGTCCAAACACTATTAATACAAATCTTTCTTCTCATTGAGTTAAGCTGAAGCAGCTGTATATCTATCCTAACTATTTTGTATATATAAATACAAAATGGTCCTTCCTTTCTACTCCTGTCAGAGATGGGTATTCCATTGGCATCTATATACTATAGGTGCATGAATTCTGCAATACAATCCAATATAATCCAGCAGTCTACAACAGTAGTGAGCTATCTGTAGAAGATGTTGACTTGAGCCCTTCACAGCTCTGTATACTAATGTGGCCTTACATTATATACCTAGTTTTTATGCTTTTCTGCTGGATGGTTAAGACCAAGATAAAGCAAGACCCATATAACAAAAAATGTAACTTTTGTATCTGATGAGGTCAGTCAAGTTCCCTCAGGGTTTAACCTGAAATCCTGTACCACAGTTTGCAAATCCTTTGTCAGTGTCAGCCATGTGGATGAGTCAAGGCCATTGCTTGATCTCTGTGAAAACCTGAGAGAATGTTTTCCTTCCATGTGACTCTCCTTAGGCACATTTTACATTATCAATCACATTCCTCTGTGCCTCCATAATATCCTTGATCAAAAAATTTGGGGCACAACTGAGTTACATGATGTTACAGTACAGTTTCTCCCATGACCTGAGTCTTTACTGACATTGAAAGGCTAGGGCCAAAATGTTGGCTTCCTTTTCTCCAATTTTTAATATGCCAACTTAGATTGTTAACCATCCAAAGAGAAGCTTATTATTACCCTGCAATATATGCAGTTCAGTTTACCCTCATGTGTTAGTTGATTCATTGTGTCAACTTGGCTGAATCAGCTCCTTAGTTCTCAGTGTGGGGGCCCAGCCCTGGAGTATGGCAGGGCCCAGGAAGTGAGAAAGGCTTCCTGCAACCTTGCCAGTTTCCTGCTGCTCTGCCCCACTTCCGTGGAGAAGTTCTGGTCTTCAGAGGAGCTTGTTCTACATAGCTGTGCCACTTTGGAGGAGCTCCAATCTTCACCCTGGAGCAGCCAGCATAGAAGAAAGAGATAGATAGGCTTGATGGATACTGCAGCTGCTGCTTCTTCTCTGCTTTTCACTGTTTTCTGCCACCATGAACTGCTGTTATTTGCCTTGGAGCCAGCAGAATATGGGCTGAACTCTGCAGTAACTGTGAACTAAATAAACTTTTCCTTCCTTCATTTTGAGTGTTGGGTATTTGTCCCAGCAAAGAGTAAAAAGTAACTAAGACAGAATTTGGTGCCAGAGGAATGGGGTTGTTGCTGTGGCTGTACCTGACAATGTGGATCACAAACTGTTTTTTGAATGACTTATGGGAAAAGATAGAAAAGGTTTGGAGATGTCGCCTATGGATGAAGCACTGAAGCAGCTTTGGCTGTTCTGTTTGGAAGATTCTGGTCAGAGCTCAGAAGATCAGAAGGCTGATGGAAAGTCAGCCTGTAAAGATCAGGCTGGGGAGCTTTCTGCTGGGAAGAAGGACTGCATTGGTTGTTGGACTCTGAATCATTTGTGTTTTGACTTGTCAGAGAAGTTGTATGTATTTCATTCGTGTCCAGAGACTTTGCCTGAGAGTGAGTTTAAGCATGGTGGGCTGCTAAGTCTGGCAAAAGATATTTCAAAGCAACCAAGTACTGGGCCAGTGGTCTGTTGTTATTGGGGGCATTTAGCCAGATTTATGTTGAGAATAAAAAGCAAGGAGCCCAGCAGGATGGTTCAAAATGCAAGTTTGACCGGAAAGAGAGTGCCAATAAAGCTATAGACTGAAAGATAGAGCTGAGTGGATCTCCATTGCCAGGAAGGAACCTGAAAATGGAAAAGGTGGCTTGAGGACATCACAGGAGGAGGCACATCTCCACCCTTTGCAGCTCAGAACTGCAAAGGTCAGGGACTCTTCCCTGAGGAGAAAGCCACAGAACCCCACGATCCAGAATGGCAGTGGCGGCCACACCTGGTTCCAGAACAGTGCCAGTATGGAGAATTTATTCCTCAGAGTGCTCAGCAATCCAGGCACTCTACCCCTACACCAAGAGAGAAGGAAACCTGCTTACAGCTTCAGCTGGCACCAGACCTTGGCATCATCCATGTAGTGATGGTTTTAAGTACATGCAGAAAGCAAGTAATCTGATGTTCACAAGGCTTCCACCCAGATATCAGAAGAGGGTCTGGCATCAACTTACATATGAAGGCTTCAAGTTTATTATTCTTTATAGCTGAGTAATACTCCATTGTATAAAAATACCACATCTTTTCAACCATTCTTCATGTGATGGGCATCTTGGTTGTTTCCAAGATTTTACTATCACAAATTGTGCTGCTATAAACATAAGTAAACATATATCACTATGATATGACATTTTCAGTTCCTCCAAGAAAATTTCCAGTAGGGGAATAGCTGGCTTGAATGGGATTTCCAGTCCTAGAGTTTTAAGGAGTCTTCACACTGATTTCCATAATGGTTGCACCAGTCTACATTCACACCAGCCGTGGAGAATGGTTACTTTTACCCATATCCTCTACAACATTTGTTGTTCTTTGATTTCTTTATGATACCTACTCTTTCTGGGGTGAGATGATATCTCAGTGTTGTTTTAATTTGCATTTAATGGATGGCTAGTGATGGGGAGCATTTTTTCACATATATTTGTTTCTTTAATTTTATTCTCTGAGAAGTGTGTGTTCATCTTGGATGCTCCCGTGGTGGGCTTAGGGGCAGTGATTCTGGTGATTTGCCAGGCGGGCCTGTCTGGGGTGTCTCAGGCTGGTCTCTGGCTAGTTTGTCTTAGGGCCTGGGGCTCTGGATGGTGCATAGGGTGCAGGGAGAAGCCAAAGGCTCTCCCACACACTCACCAAACCGTACTCACACGGATCAGGTGCCTGGAGAGTTGGAACAATACTCACATGCTCAGCAAGCTTGGAGGACAGGGGTTTTGGGAAGTTGCTGGGCAGGATGGTCTCAATGTCTCAGGCCAGTTGCTCGCTCAGTGGGCTTGGGGTGGGGGGCTCCAAAGCACGGCCTGCATGGGAAGAAGCCAAAGGCCTCAGACTCACTACACACTCACCAAACAGGGATTGAGAGTCAGATAAATTCCCACTCCCTCGGCAGGCTTGGGGGCAGATGCTACGGGGAGTTGCTTTCAAGTAGATCTGGATATCTCAGGCTGGTCACTTGCTGGGCAGGCTTGGGGACTAGGACTCCTAACATTCTTTATTTCATTTGAACATTCTTTTCTTGAAGTTGAGACTGTCTGAGAATAGGATTGCTACCCCTGCTTTTTCCTCAGGTGCTGGGGCACAAAGTATTGTTTTTCATCCTTCCACTTTAAGCCTATGAATTTCTTCATGAGTTAAGTGTGTTCCTTCTATACAGAATACTGGATTTTGTTTCCTAATCCACTGTGCCAGTCTGTTTCTCTTAATTGGTGAATTGAGTTTACATGGGTGGTTATAATTGAAATGTGTTGACTTATGATTGTCATGATGTTTACCTGTTGTTGTTTATTCTTTTTTATCCTGTGTTTAATTTTTTGGCCTCGTTTAGTGGGTTCCTTCCATTCTCATTTGTGGAGTTCTGGTCATTGTGGTCTCTCTCTAGAACATCTTTCAATAGTCTGCATAGGAATGGCTTTGTCATTATGAAATTCTTTAGTTCTTGTCATGGAAGTATTTCATCTCCCCATCAAACTTGAGAGTTTTGCAGAATATAGTATTGTCTGGACTTTAATTTGTTTTTATAGAGGACTTGAAGTACTCTGCTCCATGCTCTTCTTGTCTTCATGGTTTGTGTAGAGAAGTCGGCTGTGATTCTAATAGGTTTTCCTTTGAATGTGATCTGCTTCTTTTCTTTAGCAGCTTTCAGTATATTATTTTTGTACTGGATTTCTGGGATCTTGTCTGTTACATGTCTCGGTATGTTTTCAATTATATTGGTGTTATTTAGAGTTCTATATGCTTTTTTCCCCTGAGTGTCAGATTGTTTGCTCATATTTGGGAAGTTTTTTGCTATTACTTCTGTGCATATTCTTTTTATATCATTTGTATTGACTCCATCTTTCTCATTGATGCCCATTATTCTCACATTGTTCAGCTTTGCATCATCTTGCAGGTGCTGAAGTATTTTTTCCTGCATCTTAGTTGTTTTTAAGGGATCTTTTCTTACCTTTTTACTAGCTGCACCAGTATTTTCAAGATCTGACACTCTATCTCCACTTTCACTCAAACAGTTTTGCAGGTTTATGATGGAGATCTTAAGTGTCTCTACGTCTCTTTGACTCTACTTCATGCAATCTATTTTTTTCTGTATTGCTCATTCAAGGAATTCATCATTTTTCTAATCTCCTGTATTTCTTTTTATCAATTTCTTCTTTAGAAACATTTATTAATTCTTCTACTGCAGAGTTTTTTTTAAGATTGTATTTCCTCCATATGTTTCTGCATTTGATACTTTACCTTAGATGCTATTTATCCAGAGATTTCTTTTTTCCTTTCAGAAATAACTCTGCTCTGAGTTCCTCTATACTTTTCTGCTGTTGCTTATTTACTTCTGATGCTATTAATTCATAGATTTCCACTGAGCTGGTTTCCTCTGCACTTGCTCTTGTGGGCAGTGGGTTTCCTCCATATTTTCCTGTATTTGATTCTTTACTTCAGATTCTGTGACTTCAGAGATTTCTTTTTTTATTCCAGAAATTAATTCTTGCCTGAGTTCCTCTATATCTTTGTGCTATTGTTTCTTTACTTCCGACTCATTAATTCATACATTTCAGCTGAGCTAGTGTCCTATGCATTTGTTCTTGGTGTGCTCATAGCCTGAGATTGTGTTTTGCTCCTTGATTTTATCATTTTGTATAGCTCTGACCCATGCTCTTTGCTGTAGAGCTTTGGTGCAGTTGTAGCCTTAGTACTTAATAAAATTCAGGTACATATATACCAAGTTCTAGTTCATGCAGTTGTGCCTAGCTTGGGTCTGGCTTCTGTGCTTAGCTCCTTCCTATTGCTGCCCTTGGAGGTGAGTCTGTTGTGCCCCTTTGGCAAGATGTTCTGCTCCTGGGTTAACTGCATGATTTTGACCCTATTCTCACTGCAGGGACTGCAGCTGAAGAGTTTCACCCTAGACCTGTATGCCACACCTGGGCTGGGTATGGAGGGGTTGGGAGGGGGAGCGCAGAAGCTGTCCCACACATTCACTGGGCCTGGGCTTTGGTCGCTCTGCAGGGTTCCCAAGAGCGTGATGGATGTCGTCACTTATAGGGCAGGCTGTGCTGGGTCTTGAGGGGTGAAACAGGTCCACAGAAGGCAGGGAAAGTTCTCTGTTGTGCAGCGGGTCGTTTCTTGGTCAAGAGAATGCAGGACATTGCAGAAGCTCTCACACACACTTTCAGGGCCTGGGGTTTGGAGATCAATATAACTAGGCTTATTTTTATCACAGAGAATTTAGGAAGTGGACTGGTAATGAGGCAGGAGTGAGAAAATAAGGTTAATACCATTCTTACTATTTTTCTTTAGTAAAATAATCACAAAAGAAAATAATGAAAAATAAAATGTTCAGCAGAGCACATTGGTTTTTTTAAATGCCCGGCCATTGCTTATTTTTGTGCCTCAGAAGCATCTCTTGGGTCTGAGGAGTTGGCTCAATGGAATAAGCACTTCCCTGGCAAGCTCAAGGGCCTAAATTTAATCCCTTTTTCTGCCAAAAAACAAAACAAAACAAAACAAAAAAAGAAGTACCTCTCACTTGCACAAACACAAACTAACTTTGCTTAATTCATGGAAAGATGGAATCAGGAAAAAGAGGACTAAGAATCAGGTTAGAGATGATTTGAGAGCCTCAGTAAATCTTGAAATGTTTTAGCTTCTACAGTTGAAGCAAGGGGTGGGGGTAAAGGAGGATGTATTGGGATGCAATGGGAACAGTGCATGCATGTTCCTTGTGTCACATCAGAAATATAGAGGAGTGGGGGAGATGACAATAGAAAGTGATGTCACTATGGCAATAAGAGATTCATAGGTTAAGATATACATAATATGTTTCCTCAAACATGCACTCTAATTGACTGACATTGGGGTTAAGAGAGTTTAAATAATTCTTTGTCTCTTCCTGATAGAAATAGAAAAGCATATTATCATATATCATGAATGAAGGAGAGTCAATATATTATAAAGTTTTATAATATAAAGTTCCATGTAATTAAAAATATCTACTTCCATTTGTGGTGGTGTGTAGTTCCAACATAGAAGAGAAGGCTGAGGCAGGATGGTTTTAGTCCAAGGCCAGCTTGACTACAAACAAAACCCTTCCGCAACAAAAACAAAAAATATTAACAAGTACACCTAAATTTAACTTCATAATACCTCATTAAATAATTCATTTTATATATATATATATATATATATATATATATATATATATACATTCTTATGGTCGATTTTATGCTCCAACTTGACTGTATCACAGAATACCAGGATAAAAAGTCAGGCATTGTTCCATGATGTTTTTTCAGAGTGTTTTTGTTTCAGATTGATGTTTCAGTTGATGGAACTTAGCAGAGCTGAGAGATATCCACAGTGTACGTACACTCTGCAGTCAAGGGTCTAACGAGAACAGGACAGACTTTCCCCAAGGAATACACAGTTCTCCATATGTAACCTCAGATTTTGCCTGTGTTGCTCCCACAGCGATCCTAACATCATGCAGAGTTCAAATAATTACCTGAACCTATTCCTTATACTAAATTTTCTGTCTCTCTCTCTCTCTCTGTCTCACTCTGTCTCTGTGTCTCTCTCTCTCTTCCTTTTTGTGTCCCCCATAAAATATGTCTCTCCCCTCCTATATCTATCCCCTATAATATATATCTATGTAGTTCCTGGTTTTTTAAACACTTTAATATAAAAATTAATGGAAACTATACTAACTTGAAATCCCATTCTGAAAAACAGTAAACCTAAAGAACACTGATTTACATCTATTTGAAGTAAATAAAAAAGATGAAAGACAATAATTTACATAGGGTAGCACTACGTGTTATAATATGTGCAGGACTGAACAGATTTTAGTTAGTATTTATAGTGGTCATTTGTATTAAATAATTTAATCTTTTCCTTTTGTTTATTAAGATTTCTAAATATTATATAAAATATATTACCTTTTAATCTGTTTGTATATGCTATTAATTAACAATATAAGCAACTTAACAAATAACATGATTAAAACTTTGCTTCTTGCAAGGAACAATAAAGAATAATTCAGGTCACTTGAGAACAAAAAGCAAAGCATATATCAAAGGACCGAGTAACAATTTCTTTCATCAGTTATCTTATCTGGACAGATGTATTTAAAAAAGAAATCACTGCAACTTATTGGAAAAAGGTACAATTTTTCCAAATATTTAACTTGCAAATAGGGGCATTTGTGGGTCATTCATGATGTTTTTACAAGAACACTCCACTTTCTACACATTAATAGCCATTCTTCTAAAATATATGTTCCCAGGAAACAAAATATATTCCAGCTCTTACTTGAAATTGTGCAAAATGTAAGACCACACACAAATACACACACACACACACACACACACACACACACCTCTATCAGAAGGAAAAATACTTCAGATTTCTTATGGTGTAGTTATTTACTATTTTTATTACACATTTATAGAGTATACATTAGCATAGACCTCGATAAACATTCGTATATAGGCATCCTTTTAATGATTTTTAAAATTTTTAAATTCACATAATGTATGGAAAGCTGGAGAATGGGCGTGGTGGTATGTGCCTGTAATCATAGCTCCTGAGGGGCTGTAAACAGGCAGATCATTTATGAATACTATCTAGTAATGAGACTCTGAACACCCGGTAGACCCACTTCTGTAAAGTACAAAAAAAAGAAAAAAAAAGGCTTGAGTTAAGCTGTACACATATGTGTCCACGCACATTCTGACTTTTCCTTAATCTTCTGGTCCTGGATAACAAGAATGCCACAGTCAAAATGACCATACTTCTAAAGCTGATATACAGACAACACAATAAGATTATTTATAGGATACAGAAAACAGTCTTAAAATTCATGGGGATTCACACAACTACCAGAATAACAGGAATTCTGGGTAACAAGAACAAAACAGCATCACTATCCTGGATTTGAAGTCGTGGTATAAAGCTGAACAGATAAAAATAGCAAAGTACTACCACAAAAAAAATGGATGTGTGGATTAACAGAACAGAGAAGATTGAGAAGAAGTAGCCTCAAGCACCTGCAGTTATTTGATATTGGAGAAAGGAGATAGAAACATACTCTTGAGGAAAGATTATCTGTCTAAAAAGTAAATGATGCAGGGAAAACTGAGTATCTACATGCAGAAAATTGACTATATATATTAATGACTAGACTAATATCAAAATTGATCAGGGATCTAAATGTTAAAATAGAAATAGTAATCTTCGGGGTGAGGGGAGGCTTACCAGGAATCAAACTCAGGACACTGCACTTTCCAGAAAGGCACTTAAGCCACTGAGCTACTTCCCCAAGCCCAGCATGAGTAAGACTCTTGAAGACATAGGTGTAAGAAAGAAGTTTCTGAACAGAAATCTAATGAAAGAAGAAATAGTACCAAAAATCAAATGGGATCATATCCAACTACAAAACTTGTGCATAGCTAAGGAAAAACCAAAGCAGGGAAGAGAACTTGCAGAATCAGAAAAATAATTTTTCCATTTATTCATCAGACAGAGGACTAATAATATACAGAATATAAAGAACTCAAAAAATTAAGCCCACCAAAATGAAATACGCAAAAATGAGCCATTGAAATTATGCTTATGCTTCAGTTGCCTGCTTCTTCTTAGAAGTATAAATGGTCATTAAATATGTGAAAAATATTTTAACATTTCTCACCACTAGAGAAAAATGCATTTTAAAACATTGAGAGTCTATCTTACTGCAGAAAGCATGGATATCATCAAGAAATCAAGTAACAAGTGCTAGCAAGGCTGCAGAGAAGGGAGAGAAACACTGTCACATTGCTGGTGGGAATGTAAACTAGTTGAAACACCATGGAAAACAGTATGGAGATTCCATAGAAAAAAAACCCAGATTTTTTTTTTATTATAGCTATTTTTCCAAAAAAGTTAAAGACATATTAAAATGATATGTGAATATCTGTTTCTATGCTAGCATAACTAATGATTGGTATATCTTGGCATCAGATATATCAACCAACAAGTGAATGAATAAAGATTCTGTGTACCCATACCTAGTAAGATACTACTCTGCCATTGAGAAAGATAAAGTTAATTTATTTATAGGAAAGTAGATTCACTTTTTAATGAATTTATTACAAGGTCCATGGGGTCTCACTACATAGGTCATGCCATTAGTGATTCTCCTGTTTTCAGCCTCCCAAGTGCTGGGATTACAGGTGCACACCACACACCCCTTTCAGTTGCCATCTCAGTGCATCCCAGGGGTGGGGCCGGCATCATTTTTATATCACAGTGTTACATGAAAGACATCAAGCACACGAACTTAAATACCACATAGTCATATAAGAAAAACACACAGGTTGTTCCTATATGAGAAACTCAAAATATAAATAAAGAACAAAATTAAAGGTAGACTTTTCAGATGGGAAGAGGATCCGATGAGGAGAGAAAGGGGGATAGGAAAGGAAAGGGGAGGAATAAAAGAGGATGGACATGAGCCATGCACATATCCAACTCTCCATGAGGAATGCAATGACTGGGTACTACTAAGAGATAAAAGGTGAAGAAAAATAAGCTGTTTGTTAGTCTTGCCTTGCTATACCTTGTTTCTCTAGCACAGGGTGGTGAGGACCTGATTCATTCTCTCTTGTAAATTCCAGGCTTAAAGCCCTACTGTGGAGATGTTTGCTTCTGAAGTTCATTATAAGCCTATTGTTTTATTTCAGAAGTTCAGCAGAAGCTTATGTTATGTCTCTTAATTCATAAATTGAAAATTAATGAGCCGATGAATTTCTTTATCCTTCTTGATTTTCTCCTTGTTTTACTTCTTTGGAAATCTAGTTTCTACCATCTATGCCATTTGTCGGTTGACTAAACTGAGTTCCTTTCTCTAAATTCAGGATCCAAGTTAAAGCTTTAAAGGATTTTCATGAGTTTAAGCATCTAGCACAGGAAAACATTAGAAACATTTTGATACTGGAGTCATGCTCAAGGTGTGCACACCCATTCTCCTTGGCTATGAGAGAAGGAATCTTACTACTTTCTATTCTGCTTCAATTGACATTTTGCCTTTCTTTTTTGTGACTTCTTCCCTTTTTTGTCTTTTCCCTTTCACTCCTTTATATTTTTCACTTTCTTTCATCTCCTTTTCTGCACTTTGCATGTGGATTGGAGACAGGGAACCATATGACCTAATCAGTTAGCATCAGCTCTGGAGGTTGTTCCCCATTCCATATAAGTGTTTCATAACTGCAGCTGGGAACTGAGCTTCTCAAGGAAAACATGCAAAGTTTATTTGGAGGCATTAGGCAAACGTTTAGGAACGTGGTCATCTTGGGTGAACACTGATATTACTAAACATTTCACCTACATAATCACTGTTGAGTTGACCACCTCATTTTCTTTATATTTAAACTAGTAATCATAATAGTCTATTTCTTATGTAGAAAATAAGTTTTAAATAAGTGAACATATGTGACTAAAAGAAATGCAGTTACAGCTAATGTAAATCAAAATCTGGCAAATGCTAGTAACTTCTTGGTAGCCTAACACAAGTTTTTAAAAAGAATTTGTAAGGCACAGGGCCAAGGGGATGGCTCAGTGGCCCTAGTTCAGTGGAGTAAGTGCTTCCCTGGCAAGTGCAAGGGTCTGTGTTCAATTCCCATTCTGAAAAAAAAATTGTAAGAAAAATCACTAAATGAATTGTAGGTAGCTAGTCTCCTTATTTTTAATATTATATAAGAAGCAACAACTACAGCCAAGTGCAACATCTCTTGTGGGGAACCAATGGTGTCTCAATGGATCTTGAGGATTTTATTAAGCAGGTATTATGCAGTGGACTGAATCGTGACCCCACAAAAGCTGAATTTACAGCTTAACCCCCAGAACCTATATATTACCCTTCGATTAAAGTGTTGGAGCAGCAAGATTTCCATTTTTAGATTATCAAAGTAATCCCTAAAGGTAATGGCAAGTATCCTTGCAAGAGTTCGACAGAAGGAGACCTCACTCATGAAGAGGAGGAGACTACATGATATATTGGATGCAGGGAACAGATGGAAGTGCTACAAAGTTAGCAGTGGCAAGTACCACCAGAAATTAAAAACAAAAATGGGAAATCCTTTTGTCCCTTACTTTTAAAAGTAACTCAGTCCTGCTGACAACCTCATGTAGGCCAAATGATGTGGATTTTGGATGTATAGTCTCTAGAACTGTGGAAGAATAAATAAATACTGCTGTTTTAAGCTACTATGTATGAAGAAATTTGTTATAAAACCCTTGGAAAGTAAGACAGGGCATAAATAAAGTCTGTGGCCAGCATCAGGCAATTCAGAGAGGACAATTTCCCAGTCTAAAGTTTTAGTCCCTTGGAAACTCTTAGACTTTTACTTTCAATTTTATGGATCCAATTGGATGGTGCTGTATAACTTCAAGAAAGTTTGTAAAGGTAAATATTGGTTTCTCTTAAATACCTACAAGTATAATGATATATGGATATCTCTCCTTGCCTGTTAGGAGAAAACAGCACCAGGATGCTATGTGTTCTGAAAAATTAACAACCCAGAAGAAGACAAAATTTGGAGAATGCTGATATTCTTTGTCCTAACTATCTAGTAAAAGTGATTTACAGGTGAGCTTGCTATGAAGTTGACTTTCCATTACAAACCCATTGTACAAAATGAATTAATATGAAAGATGAATGCTGGTATTTTTCTGAGTTTGCACTGCTCCATCTGGACTCTTCCAGTTATTGTTGAATTATCAAACATGAAAATTCTTCTTTTTGGCTACCTAAATACCTAAAAGAATGTGTCAGTGTATCTAACTGCACATGTCAGGACTAACATTTTAATCAGCTATTCCTCTCCCTTTCCTTATTCTTTTCTATTTAAAAGAAATCATGAAATAACATTTTCTGAGATTCAGGAATGTGATCATAGTTTTCTTTACATTGTTTATTTATTTTAAAATTCCACAAACAAACATAAAGTAAGTATTTTCATAACTGATGGATATTGATGCTGGTGGAGAGAACTATTTCCTGGCCATGTAAACAGACATGTGCAGTCATGCACCTGTATTATTGTGCTGTGTGACAGAACACATTTATGTGTAGGTAATGATGGAAATTCCCTTTGCCACATTGACCTCTGCTGGATAGAATGTCACACCAGTGCAGCTCAGGCTGGAACCTCTCATATTGCCTAACAATGTGGTCTTAAAGCCTAGCTAGACTTTCTAATAGAAAGAAAACTGGAGCAAAAAGGCAATGACTTGACTAGGAAAGGGAGACAAGCGAGGAAAACAAATCAAGAGCAAAAGAGTTCACAATATAAAGGAAAATACTGAAAATTTATGAGAGATAAAATGTTTCAAATGCTCCGGTGTCTCACACTCTATTAAACTTTAACATCGTCGGCCTTGTCAAAAGCAGACATAAGCAATGTGGTTGTGTAATTAATCTGTCTTCTTAATTAGTTTACATGATCACACTGTTTATTTGCCTGAATTACACATGTTGAATGCCTATACTGATAAAGCACACGAGTACTTATTAAGTTCCCATTTATATGTCTCATTTTCATTTTGAGATCTACAGATTCAGACAAGAGGAATAAATGCACCTAAGTGAAATGTGCACCATATTCATTTGCTTACTAATTTAAACAAAATATCTGAAGATGGACCTGAGAATTAAGCTTTGCAAAACCCAGTTATCTAGTTTCTTTGTTTGTTTGTTTTGCCTACACCCATTTCAGGATAGGAAACAGCAGATAATGTGAGATTTCCCCTTTCTCATCACAATCTAGTCTTCTTTCAGAAGTAAAGTATCCTCTTTTAACTTGTTAGTTTCATACCTCTCACAGTGTTGTGGAATTCACAATGCTGTACAGAAACCAGTCCCAGGTATAAGGAAACCATGGTGATCTAAGTGTTCCTGTCCAATTAGTGGTACAGAGTCCCAGGCTCCTTTTGCAGGCTAAAGAACATTTCCCAGTAGGGGAGCTTCTCAGACTGATTTTCAAAAGAAAAAAAAAAAAAAAATGAAAGAAAAAAAAGCCACAGAAATACCCTTCTATCTATGGCTTTCCTTGGCCTTTCTTGCTCTCTTCTCTTCTCAGGTGTTTTCCCCCCACCTCTGCATTCTACCTTTGAGAAAGGTATGCTCTATAATGCAGTTTGACTTAAATTATGACCCTGCCGCAGTATTCCTTTAAGCTGCTATTTTCCCTGCCTGTTCCAGCTGCTGAGCACAATTGCTACAGCTCAATTATTAAAGAGATTCTAAAAATAGCCCAGTGCAAGGCTGTCGACAAAGAAAAATCATTCAAACACAGCGAGACACACAACCTGGGCAGCAAGCTCTCACTGTTATTAGATCCTTAATTCTCCCCACCCCCCTTTCCCTTTATGCTTTTCTTTTCTTTCTTTCAGCAATAATAAAGTAATAGGCAGCTTAAAAGGTCCCCTTTTGTACCCACAGGAATTTGCATAAGCTGATGACTGCTTTGCCATTGCTATGACTCCTTATTAAAAAGAAGCAGTCTCGCCTTGGGAGCCACATTGTGGGGCTGCAAGCAGAGGAATTTACAAATGATTCTTTCCCTTGCAGGGGATTTTATTCACTGCGACCTGCCAGTTTCCTGTATGCCCCTACTAAGAAATATCCCTCTGAGGTATCAGTTTTTCTCCTGGGGTTTATTTGGAAAAGATATTTTTACATATTACCTTTTTTTAAAAAAAATGGGAGTGAATGTCCTTGAATTTGGAGGTATATTTAGTATTTTCTCTTCCTTACCCACAATGTGCGTTGTGATGAGACTTGATGCAAATTATTTACTTCTCTGAGCTTTGCTCTTTCTGTCAACATTTAAAAACAATGTTAACTCAATATATTTCCTTTCTCCTAGGACAAAAAGGGCATTGTTTTGTGTATGGTCTTGAAGAATGGTAGAATCTTTCATGGTTCACTGTACCAGTCTGAAATGAAGGGAGTGACACTGCCTTTTAAGGGTCATTTGTGTATGCACGGAAAAAAAATTTAAAGAAGTAGAAGAAATGAAATTGTCCAAAAATATAGTCCTGAACATTTGTGAGAATAAAATAGTATTGTGTTTGTTAATGGAAATGTTATGAGACAAGGTCTAAGGACATTTCCCAGTGCTCAGGTGGGGATTTCAATTTACCCCTTCTCCCCCATGGAGGAAGTTCACACAGTCACAGAAAAGTATCTCAAGAAACTCAGTGGGAGACACAGATGGATTTCAGTCACAGTTGGAAAGTAACAGAACACAGGGAAGGGACTTCAGCTTAAAGCTCTGAAGTGCACACACCTCTGACAAAGAGGATCAAACTGGCTCCTTTGCAAAAGAGGCAAGGTTTAAGCATTAGCTAGTGGGCTGGAGTCCAGCTTCATTCGGGTTTGTAAGTAATCTCTACGAAAAGTCTATTGTTTGAGGAGACAATTCCGGCTCTAAAAAATAAGATCTCTAGGAAAAGTTGTATGTCTGTTTGTCTCTGTATCTACATCTGTCTCTGCCTCTCTCTCTCTCTCTCTCTCTGTCTCTTTCTCTCTCTCTCTTTCTCTCTGTCTCTCACTATGTGGTTCTAGTTGGTGTTGAACTCAAGGAGATCCTCCTGCTTCTGCCTGCCAAAGGCTGGGATGACTGGAGTGCACCACCATAACCAGCTTTTCTTATTTTTTTTTTTTTTTTAATGTTGGCATCCTCAGTCTTGAAGGAGAATGAGATAAGCTTATGTGAATTCAGGTTAAATAAACCTTACTTTGTTACCTTTCAGATAGATATTCAGTAATAATTATGACATCTAAATCCAGAGATGGAAAGGTATTTAACACAGAGTTTAAGCTAAAAAGTTTATAAAGGTCAAGCTTTGTTTTGCTTTTTGTTATTGGATATGCTCATCTATAAAATAAGTCACTTTTGTATAGCAAAATTCTTTGTAAAACATATTGCCTTAAGAAAAAAAATGTAGTTTTTATTTAATTTATTTAATTATTTTATTTTATTTTATTCATTTTATTTGAGTCAAGGTCTCACTATGTAGTACATGCTGACCTTGGATTAATTATGTACCCAGGGTGGCTGCAGATACACAGAGATCCTCCTGCCTTACTCTCCCAAATGTTAGCACCAAGTTGTAAAGCATACTTTTAATGAAAAATAGGGTGAGGGCTCAGGAACTTTGTCTTTGTCCCTAGGATGGTCCTTGAAGTGTCAAAACTGTGAAAATCCTAACATGAAAGGAAGAGCTTAACATGTAGCCACATTTTAAAAAGTTCAAGTTGTTTTTCTCTAAACATCTAGTCAGGAAAGCACAAAAACATACATGCATCCATACAATCTTTAAAGAATAATTTTTACTCAGCTATTAAGAATGATAAGTTTGAAGCATTTATACTGAAGTGGATGCCACTTGAACATATACTCATAAGTGAAATAAACCAGACAGACATGTGTAAATACCATATAGTCTCCCTAGTATAACAAGCAAAAAGCAGAAATAGAAAAGGAAATGTACAACAAGTAAAATCAATTGAGTCAGATAAGGCAAAGTGAATGGCATATGCTGCAGGATACTAATCAGCTTTTCTTCTGGATGGTTAACAACCCAAGATCCCAAGTCAGAGTTGGAGAAATAGAAGAGCCACAAGGCCTGCCAACATTTTGGCCCTAGCCTTTCAAGGTCAGCGAAGATTCAGGACATAGGAGAACCTGTACTGCAATATCATGAGACTCAGGTGAGCTCCAAATTTTCTGAGCAAGGAGATTGTGGAGCCACAGAGGAAAGAGATTGAAGTTCTATAGTGTG